>OY744475.1:107842674-108101009 GCA_963556175.1 Tipula confusa
AAATTGGAAAAAATTACATCTTTAATTGATGAAATCGTCGAAATTTTATCAAACTGAATAATAAAATATAATCGTGTTTACGCAATGCTGCTTGGTCTAGCAGCATTGCGTAAACATGATTATATCGTTCAACAACAATCTAATTACCTAACTCACGTAAAAAATAAGCTGCAAGTTGGGGAATATGTTGTGATTTTAAGTTATAAGTTTATAACACAAAATGAAATACAAACAGCGCATTATTATAAACGACAATCGTAGCGTACTACAAATCATTACCAGATGAAATAAGCATACTTCCTGTGCAGTGGTATCAGAAGAGGAAACACATGATGCAGTAGCTGGATACGGATTTCAAACTAAATTTATAAATTTTTTCAAAGAAAATGGGTCGGAGTATCCAGCTCCAAAAAAATTTATTATTTTTCGGATGGAGCTGTATCGCAGTTTAAGAACAAGAACAACTTTGCCAATATTAACTTCTATCAACATGATTTCACCATCGACTGCGAATGTAACTTCTTTGCCACAAGCCACGGAAAGGGACCATCAAATGGTGTTGGACGTACCATTAAGAATTTCTAGAACGGCTTCCTTGAGAAGTATTGACGAGAGCTTTTTAATACTGCAGAAGGATTTTTTAAATGGTTTAAAGATAAAAGCAACATAAAATCTATTAATTTCGGTTATGTAAGCAAACTAGAATATGCAGAAACCAAAACTAAACTAAACAAAAGATTTTCAAAAGTTAACACACACAGTGAAGAATACTTGTCAAACTCATCAAGTAATGCCGAACTCTGACACAAATTTTATTAAAACTAAAATATTTTCGAATTCTCCTATTGTAACTTTATGTTCGTTGAAAAACTGATTAAAAAATAAAAATAATTGTAAAAGTAGCAATTATTTTTTTACTTTTAGTAAGAAAAAATTTGAAAAAAAAATTTTTTGTTTAATTTTAAACGACATCTACTGGCCGATCTATGTACGTCATGTATAATTTTATTTTTATTTTTATTTAAGCATTGGGTTATTGTGTTAAGAAATAAGTGCTGTAAAAAATATTTATTCTAATTTTTGTTGATATTAAGCCACTTTTAGTTCGAGAAAACAAAAAAAACTATTTTTTCAACTTTGAAGCCTTCTAGCGCCCAAAATTGGTTCTTTTCAAACGTGATTTTAGGCTTGTTTGAAAAAGCTGAATTATTTTCTTTTAAATCCCGTATTAGGATTTTTATGATTTTGGTAGCTACTCTCTCTAGCGGATAAATTCAAAACTAAAATATATATCATTATAACATCTAAAATAACGGTACAATATCAAAAAAAATACACGTTAATTTAGCATGAATCTAGACCTTTCCAAAATGGTATAGTTTACGAATATATGTTTTATAGAACAGAAACTAGCATATTTTATATATGAGTACAATATTGTAAGTGTGAAAAATGCCAAAACTGGCATGTCCAATAACGGGACACTCGGAGGTAAAAATAAAAAATAAAAAAACACAGGTCCCATTATTTTGAATGAGGAAAACAAAAAAAATCGAAATCTAAGAGATGGATTTCGAAAAATGCTAAAATCGTCTGTCTTATAATGGAATGACCCATATATATATATATAAATATATATATATATATATATATATATATATATATATATATATATATATATATATATATATATATATATATATATATATATATTTATCAATTTATTTTTATTATAAATTCGATTTATATAAATTAGGTCGATTCAACCAGGAAATATATAAATTCAAAAATAAAAAGGTTATAATTATTAATTAAAGTAAACAAAGAATTTGTATATCGCCTTAAAGCTTCTTCGTATGCTTTATACACGTAAAAGTAATTCATCTAGGGCTTTGCTTTTCCAATCAATCAACTGAAGAAAAAAATCTAAACAAAAAGGTTATGTTTTACTATTATTATACAAACCAATTTCAATATGCTGAAAGCGTTCGTCAATTTGTTTTTATTTTTTTGGAAAGCTTCTGATCGTAAATCACAAAAATAAATTGTTGACTTCGATATTTTCTTAAAAATCTAATTTCCCAATAAGTCATCGATTCACTTGTTCTCTTTATATAAATTTAACGGTAAACAAATTCTTTTCGATTTGATGTGGTATCGAATCGTCTTATGTATATATGCATTACTCAGATTCTAATCAAAAGTTACTTTTGTAAAGAACACATATATAATTATAATGATTATGATCATCATTTATATTGATGATGATGACTTTATAGTTTCTTAAATATTTCGATCACGTAAACGTTTTTTTTTATTTGTCTCATAATTTTCGAGATTTACCGTCGATAAGAATAAAGGGCTTGTTTTAAGTTTATATACATGGTTTTTGGGGACATATATAAAATATTGATGAAAGTTTGATTGGACATAATTGGTCTGTATTATAAAGTAATATGCAAATTTGTTGACAGGAGGTATATAGATACTCAAATTATTATAAGATTTACTTATCTTTATTATGATGGTAATAAAGGTACATGGCATAATATTTTTACGTGCATTAAATCTCATCTCCAGTTTTGGTTTTGTGTCTTTTGTTTACAACAATAATCAAACATAAAAATCATATAATTGCCACAAAAAATAAAACAACAAAACTTGAGTTTGATCTTAAATAATTCGTCTGTGCACCAATATAATAAAAACACTTTCCCAAAAGCCAAAATACCAAATACAAAAAAAAAAAAATCAGATCGTTAAAAATACCAGAGAGATGCTGCATAAAAGATTTTTACGGTGAATTCTGATTTATTCTGAACTTTTTATTATCATTTTGCGCGCTTTCCCATTATATTCGAAGAAGATCTTATTGCGATCATCATCAATTATTTTTTTTGGAACAATACGTAATTGCTTTCTTTGATTCGATTCTTTTCAGTTCAAAGAATTTTTTTTGAATTTTTTTTTTGGAGTATCATCAATTAAATTTTGATTGTAAAACTTATTTGGCTTTATGTGATTATATTTTGTTTAATATTAAATTGGATTTTATAAATTTTCACGTAAAGTCATCAAATTCTTTAAGAGTACGATGAACATAATTGACTTCAAAACTTTGTGAAAAAAACAATTGTGAAAACTAAAAGTTTTCAGGATATGAATCACCTATATGAGTACAAAATGATGTCGACTTATCTATAACAGACCTTACCAAAACATCACGAACATAGGATTTTCTATACTGAGCAACTATTTCGTTACAAATTAGCTAATTGAAATAATACAATGAACCAATTTAAGTAATTTGTAAATTTATGATAGATGGACCAGGTTAAATTTGTTCAAATAATTGTATGTGTGAACATGTTTATTTCGTATATTGGCTTTGTTATTGCGTTAGTTCAAATTCTGTTACTCGAAATACTGTGATTCATTAAATGTTTAGATGGTTAGTCCAGAGGATAATCCTTACAGTGATTTTTTCCATACTGGTGGTAGTTCTCGCTAGGAAATGACGTATGTATTACTCTGAAACGGGCTCTCTTTAATCGATTAGGGGAATCAGCAACTGATTCCCCTGTTAAAGTGCTAAATTTAACAGGGTACTTAGTAAAGTTGAGTTAGCAGATAAAAAACCATCACAGCTTTTACGTGAAATGCGAGACGCAGCAGGTAATAGTAAAATCCTAGAAGCTTGCATGGTAGTTATGAGGGTAACACAAACATCATTCCCGTCACATCAATCTATGGGACCATCACTAATTCATCTAAAGGTTATTTAATTTTGCTTAATTTAATTAATTTTGAAAAGTTGGATCTAGATCACTAGATCTAGATCAAGAAGTCGTGTTATAAATAGAACTTACACCTTGACCAAAACCATTTTTCAAAAGTAAATTTAGAACAATGTGAACGAATGACTTCCATCATTAATATGAACTGATGGAGCCGTAAAATTTTCTCGAAAAAGTACTTTTGGGCCCAAATGTTCAATATTTTTTTTTATTAGTATGGCAGCTCCTCATTTGCTTTGGGCCCACTTTTACTTTAAAACGTCTCGTTAAAGCTTAAACTACAAATTTTTATTTATTGTTGTCGTGGCCGTCCTTTGGGTTGAATTCGATTCGTAAGGGCAATACAGTGCTGCCCCGGAATATAATTAAAGAGTCGAAGCATGATACTTTCCGAATAGGGTTTGGTCACGATTAGCAGTTTTTACTTCATATATAGTTGAGCTGATAATTGAACAGATGTGATACGGTCGGTCACGCCTTAGACTAAATCCTACTTAATCCTTTAGCTGCATTGCTCTAAACATGGGAATTGATCAATACCAGGTCACCTTATCTTGCTTTTGTTTATTTGTCTGACAGGCATAAAGTTAAATTTTTGGAGCGAATTCATCCGATTGAATAATTCCGCAAATGTCATTGGTGACATATTTTGGAGTACTCGTAGTTCGAATTCAAATGTTAGTAAGTTTGAGGTTTTATTGGTGACCTCACATAACGTATTCATATAACTAATCTTATTCTTGGTAAATATTACGGCCATTCAGTATATGAAGTTTTCCAACTTATATTTCTAATTGCCTTTCCAAGACCCTATTACGTCACTCCACCGGATTGATCTAAAAAAAATTCAATGGTGTTAGACGTTACTTAATTCAAAAATAGCACGTTAGTCCATTGAATTATATCACTAACGAACTGTGATCCATATTGCCAGAAATTAGTCGCCTTGGTAGATCTTAACGTAAAAAAAACTGAAATCAATCAGCCAATTGACTATTAGTCGAACACCAACGTTACTCTCTGGCAATCGCTCAAAAATATCGGCAGCCAAACTCGCCATTCGTTGTGCCATAATCGAGAGTGTCATAGTCAACTTGGTTTCTGGTTTATATTTCTGGCATTCTGGCATTCTCTTGCGAAGAGAAATTGGTACCATAAATTGGGCTTCGTCATTATCCTCGCTATATGATAGCGATAAAGTACCCCTTGTTTCATAAAGTATCCTCGAGAAACCTCTAACTTTCGTAATTCGGGTCATTACAATTCTCGATGCTGCGTATGCATTTAGACACTTCTTCGTCTTCAATTTACAAACGTCTTAATTTGGTTATCCACTTGGATGAAAATTGCCTCAAAAATACTTGATTCAATGATAGACAGATGGTGGTAGGTGGTCAAGACGGCACGGCAGCCACCACGTTTAACTTTTCTGCGGTATATTAATAATTTTTAAATTGAATGATTGAATTAACGTGATGCACCTGGCGAAAGGATCAATTTCGTTATCAAGAACTATTCCAGAGGTTGATGGTCAATTCGAACTACGATTTCTGTGCTTTTTAGAAACCTCGGAACTTGTTTAATGCGTCCTTGAAAGTTTCAAAAGCAAAACTTTTAGCATCATAAAAATTATTTACAAATTTCCGATTCCACGAACAGAAGTGCAAAAAGTGCGAGCCTAGACGCATAGACACGATTCGATGACCATCGATCTAAATTCTCTTATAAGCTATAACGGGTCCAAAGAACTGGACACTCTGGCTAAAGAAATGACATTTGCCTTTAGAACAATCTCAAATTCACGTTAGTGTTGATCAAGATTATTTGGATCTACAATTATATCATCAAGGTATATGCCGTTCGGAACCAGCTCGAAATTGGGCAATTAGTCGTTGGAAGGTTGCCGGTTACATCCTTTAGTCCGAACAGTGTTCTTTTGATCTGGTATGGACTATATGGCGTGGTAAATGCTGTTGCTATTTTTACTGTTACTACTTAACTTTTCTGGCTATTAATAGAGAAACGTACTCGGTATACACACTTCCTCTTTTGAGATGAACACACATTTCTTTGGACGGTAAACAATTAATTCAAATTGCAAGTGAAAAATAGCGATGCATGCTCATGACGCGGTGTCTGTAAGGCCGGTTCCATTGTTGCCTAAAATTGTAATGTTTAAAATATGGCTATCTCGGAAATAAAATCCGTTGAAGAAGTATCTAAGCTACTAAAATCGATTGAACTCAATGCATTGCACTTTACTCCGGAAGTGGACGGTTTTTTGGACGGCGAACTTTATGTTATTTTCAGCTTAATAAATTTCCTTGGTTTATTCCTTGAACCTGCCATTTCTTCTCTTTTTGTGCTGAATACGTTATCGCTTTTTCTCGCAGTGCATTGACCGTGACTTCCACTACTTTCGTTCCGTTTACTTCTTTAGAAAAAAGTCGTGCAGCTCAGTTCTAATAATTTGGGCATTACTTCCAAATTCAGTTTGTTACGCACGTTCTCATATATCACGCGACTGCTGGCCCAGCTGTGATTCTTTTACTACATCTATAGTTAAAGAGCCGCATGATAAACTGGTTCCTCTAAATATAGAACCATTAGCTTTACATAATTTTAGGTGCAATATTTGGGATAATGTGTTAAAAAAGGCTTAACTTTGTATATTTTGTAGTCAACATTGAAGCGTTAAAATAAATTCTCGACTACATTAAATAAACATTATATACAATATGAATATTGTATCTGATTTCACAAAAACCATCTCCCAATCATATAATAAATATAAATCCGCAGCACGATATATTTACGATACCTACATATATGAGATTTATCCCGTGATTTAATATCTTCTTCCCGGAAAATTACTCATCGCAGACCACTCTTCATCTACTTATATTCGTTTAAAAATTTATGTGTGCGCACACCTAAGTCTAAAATATTTTTATCTTTCTAAATAAAATTTACTGGACAGTGGAATTCAATATTAGAAATAATTCTTATATATACTTGCATAGTTTTTGTGTCGTGTGTAGGAGGAAAAACTCAAGGTACAAAAAAAAATTCTTCTCATTGCTAATAAATTTGTAGATGAATTGAATTCCATAAATTTCGCCGCATATATCCATAAAGTAAAATAAATTTTTTTTTTATTATTTTCTTTCGTATTCTCGTTAAGATATATGCGCACATATGCAAATAATCATAAGATTGTCTCATCTTTCCAGTGTATAAATTGTAAAGATAAAAAATTTATTAGAAATTTTTTTAAGCGGAAAAATGCAAAACAAAATTATTACCTTAGAGACAGACTTATATATAAATACTCTTATATGTTATAGCCACCATCATGATGGCTAATTGAAAAAAAAAATGCGCAATCGAATTATATACTCGTATATGGGCGCTTCTTAATTGAATAGAAAATCTTTAAGATGCGGTGAGCACATATATAATGCACACATGAAGAAGAAAATTAATGATAATTTCTATTATTGTTTGTATGTTTTGTAAAATAAAAAAAACAGTCAGAGTCGGGTTTAAAAATTAATTTAATCAATCATAATTAGATTAAATTATGTCAATTTATAAGAAACTTGGTTGTAACAACAACAAAAAAAAAATCAAGTAACGAGCGCTAAGAATTTACATTTTTTCTTATATATCTTGCGCACTGTGGTGCATTGTTGTTGCCTCCTAGAGAAAATATTTTTTTAACGGTCTCATCTAATAAATTAACTAAGTGTTAAAATGATCTGGACTAAAGATAAACTCGATAAAGTCTAATTATTTACGGTAAACTATGTTTGAGATGAAAATATTTTTTTTAAATATTTAATCGGGTTCGTCGCTTTTATATTTTTCGTGATCTGTATTTGAAGTCTTTTGTTCGCGGAAAACATGTTACAAGTGAATAACACGTATGTGAAGTTAGCCCAGAAAATCATCCCAGAAAAAATAAAAAAATTCATCAGGCAACCCTAAAGTTATATATTGTCATCCCAGCCCAGTATTTAATTAAATATAATTAAATTGACAACATAATTATTTCAGACCAAAAATATAAAAATTGATCAAACATAATTTATGAGTACAATAAGCATATAATGATAAATATATTCAGAAATGAGACAATTAAAATTCGGCGATAATTTAATATACACATTTGTAAATACATATATATATTGGGCCAAATACTAATGAGCCTATAACGCCAATCACAACGGAAGGATTGACTTGAATTTTTTTTGTTGAGTTGTGGTCTTTATTGCGAGGCGATATCAGTTGGTTTGGTTTCCGGAACTCTTAATTTCTGGGAACCACAAAATAAACACTTCATAGATTGGGCCAAATACTAATACTAATGAGCCTATAACGCCAATCACAACGGAAGGATTGACTTGAATTTTTTTTGTTGAGTTGTGGTCTTTATTGCGAGGCGATATCAGTTGGTTTAGTTTCCGGAACTCTTAATTTCTGGGAACCACAAAATAAACACTTCATAGATTGGGCCAAGTACTAATGAGCCTATAACGCCAATCACAACGGAAGGATTGACTTGAATTTTTTTTGTTGAGTTGTGGTCTTTATTGCGAGGCGATATCAGTTGGTTTGGTTTCCGGAACTCTTAATTTCTGGGAACCACAAAATAAACACTTCATAGATTGGGCCAAATACTAATACTAATGAGCCTATAACGCCAATCACAACGGAAGGATTGACTTGATTTTTTTTTGTTGAGTTGTGGTCTTTATTGCGAGGCGATATCAGTTGGTTTGGTTTCCGGAACTATTAATTTCTGGGAACCACAAAATAAACACCCTGACCAGAAATAAGAAATTAAATATTCAAATTTTACAGTTGAAGATGTCTCTGAATACGAACCATTTGGAATCGGCACCACTAAACAAAGATAGTTTTAACTCAGGTTAACAAATTCCCATGGAAGCGTATTTTGAATTTTTCAAACTATAAATTTTGTTTAGAATCCATCTTTTCATAATCGTCCTCAAAACCTCCCTGATCAGTAGCTGTGGTATCATCAACTGACTCTAGTTTTAGTTGAACTGAACTATATTTATCATATACTAATTGTACGCTTCGCAATACTGACTCAAAGTACCTAAAGTAGATGCTGAACTGCACTGATTTTTAAAAAAATGTAATCTGACCTTCGAATGTGGATCGTTGCTTTTTAAAAGCTCTTCATTGGTAACGTCCTCGGTTAACATTTTGCAGCCAAACTTTGACATTTCAATAAAATTACAACCAAAAACAAAATTATATTAACTGATCAACAGTCTAAAATGATCAATTTAATTCCCGCAAAGATATCTTTTACTTAATTATAAATTTATGTTGATCTTATATAAACTTAAAACAAAAGACTAAAACTTACATAATATTACGACGGTTAACACCTGTTATGGTTTATTCTCGCACACAATCCTGCGATATTTGCGCCTCTTTTTATCATTTAGTCTGATGACATCCAACTAAGTATTGTGATGTGATGACAAACAGAAATATCTAACTCTCCAGTTGTGTATAGTTTGTTAGTAATGACACCTTGGTGCGACGACAAATTTAAAATCCAAGATGTGATGACCCAACCAACAGTTTAAACAATTAGTGTGTGATGATAATCTTAAATTAAAATTACCTAATTTACAATACCGATCAAAAAAATTTATTTTGTGTTTCATGACTAATTTTTTCTAATTAATTTTTTTCTAAAAATTAGCCCTGACGTACAATCGTTCTGTGGTTGACCAATACATTTGGCGGAAAGTCTAAAGAAATAACAACGGTCCGATAATAGCGAGATGATTTTATTCATAACTTTTGTTTGGAGAGTAATATTACTCGGTCCTTCATTCTTTATGGTCGAAGCAAACTTAATCAGTCAAAAAAGCGTTTAGTGAATTTCACTGATTGGTTTATAAATTTATTATTTTGAGCTAGTCCACTAATTTATAACAAATTTATTAATGAGATTAGTCAGGTTGATAACATTGACGTTTTCCGCATCTGAAACATTTGCTTGATGTTGTTGATGAACCGAATAATAAATCAACGACCCCTTTAGCTTAAAAAATGATAAATATTTCATAATAATATTCTGGTATTTTATATCATAGTACAAGCATAATATGGTATGTGAGGTATGGCGTTGTGTTTACGGGGCATTTTACAAAGGCTTTGTAATGCTAGACTGTTCGTGGCCGTTACACTGAAGGCGCTTTTATGGTGCATTCATTCGAATTTTCTTCAGTATTTTTTTCACAAGAGTTGGTTCAACATTTGTTGGTCGTGCAATTTTGTTCGTTGAAGAGATCGGACGTGTTTTTGTTCGATCTCTTCATTTTGTGAAATTTGTTTTTGTGTTTTGAGTTGTGTAGTTTGTGAGTGTGTGTGAATCGGGTGATGGGGTGGATCTTGGACTCTGTCGTTTTTCCCAGAGACAGGTGTCAGTGCATAATTTTTGATTGTGCATTTTTATTTTATCTGATAGTTTGAGAATTTTAGTTATTTTTGTGTTCGTGGTAAACACGTTTGTTTTTTTTTTTTTTTAGCGAGGGATAGATATATGTATTACCGTTGTAGGTTGTTATAGTATATAGTTATAGCATATAGTTATATGTGTATATGTGCACATATGTTTATTATATATTTCGTTTTATGTGTTTCGTTTTATATATTTCGTATATGTGTGTGTATGTGTATGAATACATGCGTATATATAGGGGTGTATTGAAGGGGGATTCATGTAGGGCTTAACAATTTATAGGATTTAGTAAAGACGGAAAGATGTTTAGTTTAAGAAGTAATTGTTGTGTGAGTGTCTTTAAAACATAATTTCCTGAATTGGAGGTACCGTGGTTTTTGGTTTTTGGTTTTTCAAGTGTTTGTTGCGTCTAGTGTTCATGTGTGATGTGTTTCGATTGTCGTTAATGGCATGGTTCGTGTTCATCGATTGTGTATTGAATCACGGTGTCATGGTCTGTTGTTGTTGAGGTTTGTGAAGAATCCTTTATAGTAAGTGAGATTGTGTATTACTACATGTTTTTTTTTTTGTTTTTGTTATTGTGAGCTCTATTGTCTGTCATAAAGAGGGTGTTTTTTTTTCTTTATATAATTCGTGTCTGATTGAATCTGATTGGATAGGTTCCTGTTAGAATGTTTCTGTTGATTGTCAGTTATGTGGCAGTGTCGATGTGTGTTCCCGGTTTGAGGTGCTGGTGTGAGGTGTGGACATTCACATTGCTTGGAATTGCCTTTGACTGGACAGGTTGGGGATGGTTGTGAGATGTGTGGATGGGAATGGCTTTGGTTTGTTCGTGCCAGGAGGGGGGGGGGGGGTTGTGGTTTGTCTTTGGTTTGTACTTAATGTTTTTGTATTTTAGATTTGCATTTGTTGGGTATGTTTTATATTATCAAAAAAAAATACATTTTTATATAATTTGTGTGTTCATATTTTGTATATCGTTATATGGTCGTTAGGCGAACGTATTTTAGATGGTGCTATTGACAATGAAACATTTTGATTGTTTTCGATTAATTTTGATCACTTTTAGCCCGCATGGTATGTATTTTTGACTGTCACGGTTTTATTGCCATAGTCAATGAGCACAAAAAAAGGGGAGCAAATGATGCGTTTTATTTCGATTTGTTTATTGCCCAAACGCGGAGAAGTGTGAATGTGTACCAAATGTAAAGAGTCACTCGGTTTGATTTTCATTTATCCGCTGCACGAAATGGGAAATTGGGTTTTGTTGTTGTTAGAGGAGTGGAGTCACAAAGTGTAGATAATTGGAGTAAAGGTGATAGGGTGGTCAGTGGGATTGAGTGATTTTGTTGCAAAGCATAGTTGCAATAATGTTGAGGTTGTTGTTGTTTTTGTGGTGCCATTGATTCTCTATGGGATTAAGATCGGGTGTTTATGACGACCGGTCTGTGGTTTCTTGACCGAAGTCTTCAAGAAGTTTAGTTGTAGATTTGCTTTTGTAGATTGGAGCGTTATCTTGCAGTGGTAGGAAGTCTGTTCTTATCAATTTGCTTCCGGAAACTATTGCATGTTCATTGGGGGCCTCCAAGTATGTGCTTGAAGTAATTTTTCCCGGCAGTATTGTGGGATCTTCTATGCCATTATAGCTGAGACACCCCAAACTATTACTTAGCCAACTCCTCTGTGATGGGTTGGCTCTGTTATGTTACGAAGGTCTTTTTATTGGGGTGTCGAGTGGAAGTATTTCTTTCCGTAGCTTCCATCTGGGGGAGGAGCGATTCATTGTTTCAAAGTTGTCCGCCAGAGCGCAGCAGGTTTCGCTAAATAGGTTCGAGCGGGGTTTGGCTGGTTTTTTATTCTTCTGGCTTATAAATGGCTTCTTTTACATTTGCTTCACAGGGCTGTCTGTGTACAGTTTTGACAATAGTTTATGTTTCTTTTACATGCTGTTTGACTCACTTGGAACAGATTTTCCTCTACTCAGAGGATCTCTTTGCACAAATGTGGTCTTCTTTATTGTTTCTTTGCGCCCCCTTCCTTTGGGCACTTTGTGGTTTTGGATTTCCCCGGTTTTGTGGCAGTTTGTATCTGTGTATTATTATAACTGTGTTATTATATTAATTTCTTATTATATTGTGGGGTATATTTGTGTTTTTCGACATAAACGGTTACCTACTTCATTAGAGTCCGAGTGTTTAATTGTATTATTAAAATGTTATTTAAAGTGATTTTTGGACATAGTGCCAATTAAATGTATTTAAATGGGAATTATATTGTGGTGGTGATCATTATATTGTGGTGATGTGGTGGTCTTGATAAATTTTACTAAATTTTATAATTTGGTATTTAATGATGGGATGGACTAATTAATTATGAATTTCAGGTGGAAACTAATCCTATTTATTACAGACTATAGCTTCCAGGAATTAGATTGTATAATGATGTTATTATATTAAAAATTAATTAATTATAATTTCAGAGCAAAATTAATTCAATTTATTACAGCCTACGACTAAGAGTAGTTAGTTCGTTAATAGTTTTGTTTTCAAGGTACCATTGCAGATTGCAGATGAAGGGCGGCATACTGGAGTTGCTGATAAGAGATGGTAGAATGCAGAGCAGTACAACAAAAAATGTGATTGTCTTACACTAATAGTAGTTTGAATATTGGCTACCGGGAAATCGGACCAATTATGCCATAAGTAACATACCTTTCCTTTCCCTAACCCACAAAAATTTACTAACTATTGGCCGCCAAGGTGTCTGTAACCGGGTCGATCTCAATAATTTAACTAGTATCCTTCCATATCCTTCCAAGTATATGTAAAAACGGGTGTACTGTGGGCCCGGCGCTTTCCGGGATATCCTGCTTAATGCTTGGCAGTACATTCAAAATCAATCAAAATCAATCAATAGTACAAGCATAATATGGTATGTGAACTATAAACTTGCTTCTCGTCTACACTTTTCATTAAATTAGATAACACAACATGGTAACGATATTTGTTAAGTTTAGAATACCTTGCTTTTTACCAGATATTAACAGAACGAACACTCCTTGAGATATCGTGATTTAGTTGTATATTACAGCGGCGTATATACTGACTACAAAGTGGATGATCCAATGTATCTTAGTAAATGGTAATATTTACGACTTAGTACAAATTACTCTGGACTCTTTGCCAAAATGCTGGTTCTGCTCTTTAGATACTAGATAATTTCAATAAAAATATAAGGTTCACTTTTTGAAATAAGTATTTTGAACGTTACTATACTATTGTTTGGATTCAACAAAAGCTTCAACAAACCTGCCTATATAGAAATATTAATGTAACTTCGCTAGTATTGATTGTTGATTGACGTTTATGCCGGTCATTTGACTGAAAATGTAATTTGTATAGTTGAACTTCAATAAATCATTTTAATTTTTCTCTTCTAAGGTGCTCAACGACATCTAGCTTGTGGCATTCAATACAAAAACAACTCACTTAAAACCTCCTAACAAAAAACTACGGTGACGTCAACAACAAAGAAAAAGATTAAAAATTAAAAATAAATTGTATTATATAGTGATATAGTTATAGAACTCGAGGTTTTAATAAAATCATTGTGGTACTGTCTAGCACATTGTCCCTTCAAGCCGGATAGAGTTCTATTTCTAAACGCAAATACAATAAAATACAGCAATTTACATTCAAGTGATACAAAGGGCTTAATTAAGTGTTAGTATTAAGCAGTGTATTTATAAAACGAAATTTATACACGAGTGTTTGTTATACAAAGTTACTTTCTGTAGGCGAGGAAGATAATTTCTTGGATAATCGTAGCTTTGTGAGGAATCATTTCAAAGTTTGTTAAAATCCATTATAATGGACTCGTTAATGAAGCAACGAAGTGCGTGTAATGGTAGTATAACAAAGATTTTTAATTTTGCGAACGCTATCACTGATAAATCTAAAGAAACAATAGATGACATTAAAGAACGTTTTTTCATATGCCCAAAAATTAGTCGATCATTTTCATTCGATTGAAGGCAAACTTTTGGAATATCCAGAAAAGGATTCGCAAATTGATGATTTCGAAAACTCGTACTACCCTGCGGTCTTAAAGCTAAGTTTCAACCATAGATGTATTTCTCAGATTTCTGGATAAGCGAGCAGATACTTTCGAGTCAATGAGAACATTTTCGTCAACGCCTGATTCCTCAAGGTTTCTTGTCAATTCCTGGGTTTGGTCCGTGTTTATTTTGCAAACTCGGAAGTCATCAGTTGTTGGAATACCCAAAGTTTAAAGTAATGGCAATATAAGAAAAACGAGGCTACATCTGGAAAACAAATCGCTTCTTCAATTGTTTGTGCATCGGGCATCGAGTTACTTAGTGCCGTCATCGCGTTGTGGATATATATTCACAAGTCGATAAAATCACAATACAGGCTTTAATCTTGCCAACAGTTTCATACAGGTTACCAGGTTACCAGATTTAACCATCAAGCGTGGAAATCGTCAATGTTTAGAAGCCATCCCACTGGCAGATCCTCATTAAAAGGTATCGGGTAACATCGAACTATTATTAGGATAAGTTTGGATGGGTTGTCGGAGGAGGCTCGTTAATAAGGTCTAGTGAAACAGTCTCAACATACGCAAAAACAATTGATATTTACGCAGCCTTGAGAAATTTTTGGGAGTAAGAAGAGGCCACTGGTACATCAGAAAGTCGTATGAGTCCTGAAGAACAAAACTGTATTCGATACTATCAAGAAACCACAACACGAACACCGGACGGAAGATTCGTTACTAGGCTTCCAATCAAAGAATCTACCACTAATTTATCAAGCACATTCAATTTAGCTTTACGCTGCCAGGAGACCATGGAAAGGTATTTCAGCGAGATCCAAACTTACATCGTATTTATGTCGAATTTTTAAACGAATACGAATTATTGGGACACATGAGAAAAGTGAACGGGGTAATAGATCAGAGTGTGTATTTTATGCCTGCACACCATGGGGTTATGAAAAAAACGAGTTCGACCACAAGGTTGCGAGTTGTATTCAATGCGTCAGCTAAATATGGTGGGAAAAAATCGCTGAATCACGTTTTGCTGAAGGGACCAACTGTGCAACCGAGCTCACACGAAATAATACTGAAATTTATAATTTTTCAATGTGTTTTGACTGGAAGTATCGAAAAAGTGTTCCGGCAGATATTTGTACGCGAGCATGATCAAGGGTACCAATTAAAACCTGTCACGTACGGCACGACTTCAGCATCATTTGTAACCACGCACACTTTTAATGAATTGACTAAGCAATTTGAAGATACCAAGCCGGAAGCAGCAAAGGTCATCAGACCAAACATTTTCAGAAGATGATACCTTTATGTTCTCTGTAGATATGCCGATATCAATGTAGTCAAGATGATCATATGGGTCACCTGGACATTTTGAATGAACTTTCAAACTTTGATATATTCTTTAGAATCTTAGATATGATACCAAAAAAACTCTGATTTAATAGAACAGACTGGGATACTGGTAGATCTTCTATGAAATCTAAAAGCATAGTCTCATTCACGGATGGATCAAAAATGGATAGTGGAGTCGGCATTGGTGTATTTGGATCTAAACTCAGAATATCGAATCATTGGGAACCTAACCCAGTTTTTTCCAGTCAAAATTGATACCATCAAAACCTGCTCCTCAACAGTTATGACTAAAGGTCTTAGAAGCACCTTCATCTACATTTTGTCAGTTAAGCAGCATTGGAAGTACTGGCTTCTAACTGCTTAGATTTTAAGTCGGTTAAAAGTTGTTATAAACTCTTACAATCTCTCTCTTGCCATAACAAAGTTAGGTTGTGGTGGGTACCTGGTCACAAGGGCATCACTGAAAAAGCTGACGAGCTTGTATATGAGCAAGCTGATCGACTACACTCATTGGCATTGAGCCTATCCATGGTATCCCGCAGTTCTTTGCAGCATACTCAATTAGTAAATGGGGAAAAATGTATTCTTGGCCTTAGACCAGCCAAATATTTAATCAGACCATGTCACCATAAGGACATGGTATGGTCAATTTCAGTAGAAGAAATATAAGGAAACTAGTGATTTTTCGTTCAGGTTACTGCAACCTGAGATATCGTTGGAATAAAATGACCCTGTCCAGAGGCGACTCTGTTTGGAAGAGACAGTAACCGCAGAGCACATATTATATGGGTAGTATAAGCCACTGAGGTTGCTGTATTTTGAAAAGAGGTATTTGACCCCGGCCAAAAATTTAAATTGGCCTCTGCAAGCAGTATTCTCGCTTTTATTAAGAAGGTTAGAAGCTCTTAGACTATTAAATCCAATAGCACAAAATATCGTTTAAATCGCAGTGCTGGCTGTTTATGGACAAGGAAATTAAAAACAAAACAATTGATGATCCATACTTAAAAGTTTGTTACCCGACCGCGGTATGATGTTATAACCTGAATAACAAGAGAGCAACTCATAGAAATTAACAAATCAGTCTACGGCCCTACTCTTAAACAAAATTGAGTTTTGTTTTGACAGTTCTAGCATTAAAGGCTCACATCACTATTTTGGTGTCGTTTTCCGGTATGGGTCCCATCATATCATCCAAATAGTTGTAAAATGAGTTGTTAACTTTTATTTGGTAAACCCTCACCAATTCGCGTGAAATCATATGTTTGATAAGTAGGCTAGTCGCATGCGTCGAAAAGCGCCCTTTTTACCTAGTGTCTAAGTGGAAATAAAGTCTTTATTTTTGTAGTTGTTTTAGGTTATCAAGTCGCATTCTACGACCAGTAAATACCATGATAGAATTATCTCCAAATCATGCTACCTATAAAGTCCTTTTCACGACATGTGAGTACGCCCTTCACCACATTGACCATCGTCTCACACGCATGCATGTTTGCAAATAACAAATGCGCAAACATATCTCATGTACCTAAACATTTCAATTTATATAATTTCTTTATAATTTCTTATGATTAATCTTTTACCTTTATAAAATGACATGTAACAAATAAAATCTGTAAACTGTCTTGTAAAATGTTATTCTTTGTTCGGTGCGATCGCGCGAGCTCGCGCACACCAAAGATGATATTATTGTTGACAGTTTTCGTTTTTTTTTTTTTTTTGTTAAATTGTATTATGTGTTGCGTTCAAAGATTTTAAATGGTTTTGCTTTTATTGTATGACACGTCTATATACTCGTATTATGTTGGATAGAAGAAAATGAAATTCACCTCTGGCTAACTTTCAATATTTGTCTAGCTATATACGAATCTTATACTGTTTTGATCTAAATACAAAAATTTTTTTATTTTAATTTTTTAAACAAGTCATGGTTAAATATCACTTTATATAATGTGACAATTTATAATTTTAAGGTGTTTAGAAATGTATGTTAGGATATTCGGCGAAACGATACAAGGACGTTAAAAAAAAATTAATTACAAAAATACAGAAGTGACTCTTTATATACATAATATAAGTACGTGACTCTGGGCGTGTCAAAAATTTAACTCTCATTTTTCAATAAATTTACAATGATCGATGTTATAGCAAACTATTTATAGAACGCGCGCGTACACGGACTGTGATCGCCACACCGTTCCAAAAAACAAAAAAAAGCGAACACGAAAACCGAAACCACACCAAAAAAATGTCATTACAAAAATGATGGAATACCATATCCTTGAAATCAATGATCAACATTAAACATAATTTTTTCGTTTTTTAACCGATTTCGATTTTTTTTTTGCTTTTTTGCAAGCGAACCATTTTTACACGGTTGATTGATTACATTTAAATAATATACGTAAGCGGTACACTTCGCGATCTGGTTGGTTTTTTCTTCTGATGTTGTTGTTTTTGTTGTTGTTAATAAATAATATAATTATCCAATAATTAATTTATTCATTGCGTTTGAAAGTTGCAAAATCGAATTTTTATGAAAATGATTTATTTGGTGTTACAGAGAATTTTAATTTAATAACGCCAATCGGACAAATAAGGTAATGTCACCCAGGAGCTTGATTGTATCAGTTTGTCATTTGATTAATCTGTCACACATTGAATTTTTGTTGTATATCGCGCGATATTATAACAGATAAATAAAATTATTAGTATTAGAAATGATTACGGAAGTCTATGCGTATTTTTAAATGACAAAGAATTTTTTGTTGACAGACAGAATTAACGGAACTGAACGAAAAAATGTATGGATCATCTCATATCATTTGCAGTCGAAAGGGAAGTATCTCATATCATCGATGAATACCCAATCTCTTTCTCTCTCGCTCTGTCGCTTTACATTCCATGAAAGGATTTTGCCGTCCCAACAGTTGATCTTCATACATGTTGGACGATTGCACGTTGCCTCTAGTTTCAATATCCTATATCACGCACTGGTTCTCAGAGGCTTCAATGGCACCATAGATCGATCGTATGATGTTCGTCAGAGAGAATTCTGCAGTTGTTGGAGGTCAGAATCCTGCTTTCTTTTGTTCAGTTTAGCAACGATCGTACTAATGCTTTATAAAACGCAAGTGTTAACGATCGCAAATTTATTTTGATCGCAAAAATTTTATTTGTCCGTAAAAATTTGATAACCAGCAGCAAAGTGGGTTTCAATATCTGATCGATCTTCGAGCAAAACCTCGATCCCTGATTGATCTTCGACCAAGCAGGACTATAACATCTGAGTAGCCAAGATGTTGACTTTAGATTTGTTTAAAATGCAGTTGTGTTGCAATGCGGCTTTTTCTAACCCAGCGTTAGATTTAATAAGGTAGGCAAGAATGCATTTCCCTGCTGCACACCTGCAAAGAAAACAGATACTGTCTCTGATTACTTTTCTAAAATTTGATCCAGTAGAAGTTAATTTGCTTAGCTACTATTTTCTCTGGTATGCCAATGCCTTTGTGTGCGATTACTAGAGTTCCGTTGTTGACCTTTAATCGATTTCTTAACGGTTTGGTCAAAACCCCCACTAATAGTCTGCAATGATTGCTTTATTTTGATAGGGATGTATCTGGCAAGTTTAACGTTATAGCAAGCAATTTTTATGTAGTATTTAGTTTTTATTTATGTAGCGGACATCTTAATGAACTCAATCTTCAATTAACTTTGTTTAATCCTAGAAATCGAGTATTAGATTGTAGAGCTGAAATGTTCTCCGTTTTTAATGAGCGTTACAATCTTTAACTTATCCATAGCTGCCTCTACATCTTTTAGTACGGATCTTGGAATGAAATTCTCCACATCTGATGGTGCGATGGCTCTGATCGGGGCTATGCCGACATTCATATTTATTAGATTATGAAAAAAGGCCCCCTAAGTGAGAGACCATCGGATCTATTGGTTCTCAGTTCATATTTCTTGCCTCAAAATGCGGTTTATCAAGATTCCAGGTTTTGGCCAAGCAATCATTGGAGATTTTGAATATAAAGCGAATAGTCACTGATGTTTTCGATGTACCTCCTCATAAATTCGAGTTTTTTTGGCAAATAAATTTGCGTATTTTTCGAACGTTTTGTTATTCCAATTGATTGTTACAGGTAATCCGCTTATTCGCAACGCTAAGAAAATATAACGTTAATTAAACCTTTCTTTGCGATCATTGGTTGCCAGTTTTCCGGTTGTTGGTTGTGCTGCTGTTCTATCTGTAATCTTAAACATATTGCTCCTGTTTATTGAATGGATATTCTAAAGACGGCTTTGCTTTTCTAGGTTTCTGTAAAACCATCTGTGGTAGGTTTATTGTAAATCAGGATGTTATAATTTGCTCTTAAATTTGAAAAATTTCGAATCCATAGTTTAGGTGAAAAACGGCGCCATTCATATTCCCTTGAGACTCACATTTCTATACCATTTTGTTCCCACGCATGAACGTTGTATGTTTAGCTTGCAATATTACAGATTTGTAGTATTTCAATTATCGGAAGCCGCAACGAGAACGTATTGCATCCGTAAATAAGTCAAACCAATTATGGGTTGAGCATAATTAAACCACTGGTTAGATCACCGGATTATCGATCACTTGCTAGTGATAACCAGAAATTGTAGTGATGGCAGAAGTGGAACAACAAATTGATCAGGCCCGTTTTGATATATGGCTGGTGAAGTTCATAAGAATAGTCATTTCCAGAATAAAGGAAGTAAAACGCTACAAAGATGACAAATACAAAATTTCCGACAGCCGCACAATATCAGAAACTAGGAGAAAATGTTGTTAATAAAGGTCAACGAATATGTAGACTCGGTCCCATTCTTAGGGCCAACCTAAATGCACTATTGATGCGGTACAGGCCAGCAATGGCCTGTAAAACCCACTTGTTATTGTTATTATGTGATTTTATAGGAACATACTTCCAACATGAACTAGAATTGGAAAAGGGAAAAATAATGTGTTTTGTGATCACACACAAGAACCATCAGGTATAGATGATCTATATTCAAAGACAAAATATTTACTGAGAAAAATGAGGGCATAGAGTTGGGTCAATTTAAAGTAGCGGAGGCCTCCACGTTTTCTACTTTTGAGCAGCTGTAACTTGAGAAAAAGGGAACAAAAGAATCTACACATGTGCACAGAGAGAAATTGTATCTCGTATTATGAATAACGCTATATAAGTTATGAATAAAATCTTTTGATTTGGCACCGTGCACAACAAATTCATAATACAAGAATAATATACTTAGTATATGAATAAGGTTTTATTCACATATTATGAGTTATATTCATTATATTTTTAAAATAGTGATGAAAGGTTATTCATAGCTCATGAACAATTATTCATATTTGTTATGAATTAAATGCAGGAATTATACCTTTTAAGGCATTATTTCATGATTATAATTGCATAAAAATATGATATTTTAGGCACAAATCATACCTGTAATACTTATACTATGCATTATTAAACATGATTATTACCACATTTTAGCATGTATTGGCCATTTTTTGGCTACATTATTCATTGATTATGAATATTAATGCATATATTTGTATTAAGTATTGCATAGCTTTATACTTTATGCCTTGAGTCATGATTAAGATGTATAACTTCTTTAAACGTTAATGTACACTGTTAAATAAAACATACGTTTTCAATAATTTTTGTTTTAAAACATTTATTTACAAAAATTTAAATTTCATTTAATAATTAGTCATATTATTAAAAATTATTGTTTAATTAAATATAAATCTTAATATAAAATTATAATTAAACCCAATAAAATCTAAAATTTTGAGTTACTCGTTTACGTTAAAGTAATATTTTTATTTCTTATAAGCTTCATCTTAGGTCCTTTTATTCATTTATAATGCAACCAGTTCGCAAGAATACTAGCACTGTTATTATCTCGAACTTGTTAAAATTGAAATGGCCGTAACTCAACCTTAAATCGACTGTTTCACTTTATCTCGGAGGATTCCTACGGTGAACTACGAGTTTTCAACCACGTTTGCTTCTGTTCATCAAATTCAACTAATTGAAAAAAATAAAAAAATAAAAACAACCAAATTAATGTTAGCATTTAAAAGTGTTTGTAGCTTAGAACTAACCCCAAAAAATTAGAAAAATCCTACTTCTCAAATTATTTACATATTATATAATATAATTATTTATCAACGGATTTAATTTGTATATCATATTTTTCTAATTCTTACATTTCATTAATTTTATTTTATACCTACTAACACATGTGCGAGGGTGGTAAAAATTCTGAAGGCTAGACTCTTTGGCCTTATTCCGTTTCTTATTGCTATCAATGAATATGTAAAACTTCCATAATTAACACGTCTTCATATTCGGATTTTTATATTAAAGATGGCCACTAATCAGGCATTTTTCTCGATCGCATTTTTCCTGCTTTTAATAAAATAAAAAGTGAAAATTAAAACGCATCAAAATGTATACACAAAATTTGTTTATATACAATTGTTACACATCACAATTTTTTTTAGAACCCACAGGCGTTCACCTATAGATAAAAAAATTTATATATATATATATATATATTTATATATATATATATATATATATGTATATATATATATATATATATATATATATATATATATATATATATAATGTATTTATTATATATATATAAGTATACCACGAAAAATTGCATTTTTTATTTTATTTATTTTTTTTTTTTGGCAAGCACAAAATAATTATAACACACTATCATGCATTGATTCTAAAGTATTAAATACTATCATGCATTGTTCTAAAGGATTTTATACAATTCTTTATAGTATTTCATAATATTTTAAATAACTTACATACTTACTTTATTTTTATTTAATTTTTGATTTCACTTCACAAAACTATGGACCAAAATACAACCAATCTTATTGATTTCAAACTTGAAACTAAATTCATAATTTTTATTTAGTAAAAAACAGGTGTTCGTTATTAAATAATCGCCGTGCAACACAAAAACAAAAAAAAAAACTAAAAAATACTTCCATTTCATGATTTTTAGTCACAAAATATGAACAATATGCATAATATCTGCAACAAACCAACTGATTCTACCAAACGCCGGGAACAATCCTTATTTAATCATAGTTGAGTATGTATTATGAAATAGATTCATGATTTAAACCTTCATTTTTTTTACTCTAAATTATGAATGATTGGATTAGATCATGAATAACCATACACTGGCTTTTATTCATAGTTCCTGATTTGTATTCATATTTACTGAATTAAAAGCACAAAAAATTAAAAATTATCCATTTCATCATTTATGAAATTGATAATCATGATCCATGCCAAGTGTTTTCTCTCTGTGTGACAACATCCAATGAACCATGTTGTGGTTTAAATTGCAAGGTACTTTAAACCTTATCAATATTAAAGAAAACTGCAACTTTCAATATGTTTTTCAGATCCTGCCTACGGAAGTATAGTGAAAGATATTGCTGCAGAAAATGTCGACATGGGAAAACCAACCAAAGAAATCATAAGAACATTAATTCATACTTTAATTGATTTAAAGGCTTCGAGTTCTAAACCGTTTAGAATTAGGCTATATTAAGAAAAAAAAACTATTCAGCTAACCAAAACACCGCTGGTTCAAACAACATTCAGTATGGCTCATTTGCCAGCATCAAAGTGAAACTAAAATGTTCAAAATCATAACCAAAAGAAAGATGAAGTTATTGAACTAAATTATTGGAATCAAACCAAAAAATTTAGTTGGTCAGATCCAACGTCCAGATTGATTCAAGGACTTAGGTATATAATAGTCGTTTGTGAGCTGGGAGCTTTTTACAATTATAGCCAGTGAATTTTTCTGAATTTTAAATTCGGCTCTTTCCTTTTTTTAGCATGTGTTTCCACCTGAGCTTAGTGTCTAGCGTCATACCGAGGTGTTTAGCGCTATCAGACTGTCGCATTTGATGCGAATCCAGTCTAACCGGAAGGAATTCTAATTTCCTATTTGTAAAGTTTATATGTATAGATTTCGATTTGTTTAGTGTTATTCTCAATTTGTTTGGTCAGTTACTCACTATATTAATAGTATTTTGCAGTTTCTGTGTTGACTTAACAATACTAGCATCCGTAATCATCAACTATGTTATCAGCAAACGTTCCTTTTCAAGCTTTAACTTTGTTTGATAAATCATTTATATACAGTAGGTATAAGACCCCTTCTAATATTATATTTAGTTCCGAGTATTTATCCTTAGTGTCTCACCTGGAAGTAACGATCATTGATGTACGATTATATTCATTATCCGCTTGTCTAGTTTGGGGTTTGGAGGTATTTTTTAGGTGTCCGGTAAACCAATCAGATTATTTTGCTTTTCACTTGGCACCCATAGGCTCTATCGACCATATTAATAGGTGGTATTTTCATTTTATGTGTATTTAAATCTCTCGTGGTAAATAGGTATAAGTAGTTCAAGTCCTTTGAACAAATTGTTTTTGAATGTTTTGCCTTCAGGGGCTTTACTCGCACTGAAACTGGATAGTTCATAATTTTTTCAAAATATTCCATACTGAATCGAAGTATTTTCTTTCCAAATTTTGAAGTATTTGGAGGCATTCCAAATTTTCTTGTCGATGTCGAAAGTATTTGCAGTTTAGTTATTTGCAGGCTTGCTTTTTTATTACCATGGCCTTTTATTGTCATTTAGATTGGATAATTTACTAAACCCTTGCTCATTTTTGACTGCTAAGTAATTTTAGGAGGTGTCTCTTGTTTTACAGAAATTCAGAAGGTCAGAAATATTTTTGGGTCTGTGTGCCAGTACAAGTTCTTCCAGCTCAAATAACTCTTTTCTCTCGTTCCTTTAGTTCAATGTACTCATGCACGATCTGATGACAATCGTTCCTAAACTCTCCATCCCTTTTAAAGTGCTTTTTCATATATGTAGTAGTCTAGCTGTTGGCCCTTTTCTTTGATTCTCTTAAATGCTTTCCATTAATAAAATTATTATTAAATAGGATCTTTACTTTATAATGTCCATCTTGCAATATTTATTTGTTAGTTTGTGCTTCAGATGCAGCTCTTTCCATTTCCAGAACTGTTATATAGCAGTTTATCTTTATCAGCAAATGTGACTAGGCTGTGTAATTTTTTGACTGGCATTTCAGTGTTGTAGCCTAGACGACCAGATATTATCCACCCGATTTCAGTGTTTTGACTGCATTTGTGATGGAGGTCTCTTTTTAATCTTTCAAGGATTATTCCACCATTGACATATTAACATATAAGTAGGTCCTGGCCTATCGAATGATCTACCAAGAATATTTTCATCTTGGATTTCGTTTTTTAAACCCATAACAGTTTTGTTAAACTTGGTCAAACTTGGTGGTTCCTGATTTTTTTCTATGAGACTTCCTTGCGGCTAACTCAACAGTGTTGCAGCGTCTTTTATGATGATCGTGAATTCTGATTAAATACTCAAGAATTTCATTTTAGATTTTATCCTTAGTAATAGCGAAACACATCAAGACAGCATCTCGCAAAACCGTCACTTTAATATCTTAATGATTCGAACGTAGACCAATTTTAACTGGGTTAACCAAATAACCTTTTTAAGCCTGTTAAATCCAAATTAATGAGTCTAAAATAAATAAATCACTAGTTTTGTAAACCAAAAAGACGCAATTGGCTTTGTTATTGACGAATTCGGTTTTTAGGGAGTAACAGGTTGTCAATTGAATGGTACAGTGATTTCTTACTTGGTAAATAAAATTTGGGATACGTTAACGGTCAGCAATGGCCTGTTAACACCGATAATTATTGATTATGTAAGACGATATAAGAAACAAAAGCACATAAAATTGGCTGTAAGGTAGTTTTTTGATGATATTTGGTTGTTGCGACATGGTGAGCCGGTATATTATATATATGCGAAGATGGAACTGGAACACACAATTTGAATTTTTTTTATTTTGTTCAAACCATTAATTAACATACGAGAGAGAAATGAAATACGCGGATTTTTATTTTAGGTTTATTGAAAGTTAACGCCTAAGATTGTCATCTTGGTTGGTATGAATATTTATATACAGTAATAATTTGGTTGTATTCAGATGAATCAAAAATTATAATTATATAGAATTTTAAATCGTAAATCATAAACAAAACATTACAACTTTTTTGGCAATTTGTTGATAAATCAACACGTCATCCGAAATTACAAGCGCGCGAGGGTCCGTTTATAATAATACGAGCACTATACACAACAAATCGATCGTATCGTTCGTAAATAATTTCAGTTTCATCCTTGTAGCAATTCAATCGATCAATTCGATATCGTATATATGCAAATTAATCGTTTTAAAACATAGTCAGTAGGTTTAATACTTGTACTTGTTGTAAACTTACATCGAGCTCATTCATTTATCAATTTATGTACATTTTGGTATAGAGATAAGTTTTTTTTTAACGACAAAATGAAATAAGAAATGGATTTTTTTTTTTAAATTTATTAAAGGTTATTTGATAAGAGGAAATTGAAATTTTCGTATTACGAAAGATGTTGCCTTAAAAGTATCAACCTTTTATTTCAATACGCCAGCGACTCCATTTATTATGTATGGATTGTGTAATTTGCGGTTACGTAATTTTTTACTTTGATCAAATCGTGTTTTTGTTCAACTAAAGACCTAAAACATGTAAGATCGGTTAGTAAATGTAACCGATAAGTGGTTTAAGCTGTGATGTAACTAAACGTAAAGGTTGGAACGCTGGGCGGACAATCCTTATTCGTAAAGAAAACTATATATGAAAAATTATGAGCAAAGAAAAATGTAGATATTCCCAATTTTTATTAGGACTACCACCCACACGTTTTTCTACTTGGAGACATTGGGACACCTGCGTTAAACGTCAAATTGTCACTTTGACCATGTGTTATTTACTAAGACATTATTATGAGTTATTCAAGAAATGAGATTTTTTCGGTAGGTCCCCAAATTTGTAGGCAATAATCTTCAACGCTTTACGATCATAATTTTCGTATAAGTCAGAGATCACAGAGAAAAACGTACCTTACGTTTCTACTATGAAGGTCTTATAAACGAAGGTGATAAAAATAAAACACAATGTCATATAGTATTATAAATTTGTTCGAGTTGTTAATCAGACCCGTGGTCATGTACAAATGTGATTTTGGACCCAGTAAGAGAACAACCGTCTGATGCCGCTCATGAAGTTCAAAGAAAACAAAAAATCTGGTACTGTCTTTGTAACAAACTGACGACCAAACTTTCGAATACTTTGCGCTGATTTAAATGTTGGTGCATATCGTTACAGCGCTAATTTACTAACAGTCTGTATTCAAGTGTGGTTATTGGAAAAGTTGGTAAATTTCACGGTTATTGCAGTGCTCTCAATTTAAGTAAAAAACATCAAGAACCCGAAGGAAAATTAAAATTTTATTCACCACCCAAACATTATCAACGTTCAGGTGTCTCGAGCTAGTTCAGGTGTCTCGAGCTAGGTATCAGGTGTCTCGAGCTAGTCGGGTATAAAGGATAAAACCTGTGAAACAGAAGAGATCAGGAGTAAAGCCATTGCATGTATAACCAAAGGATGTATTAAAAGCTTGAATTCATTCAGAAATGAGATCTTTAAAAATAGTTAGGGAAAACGCTATAAATTTCCTGTTTTAGGGCTATCAAATCGTATTCATTATTACTTGGTGATAAGTCCCATCCATCTATAAGGATACCAGAGCCCATAACTAATTCCAGCTTACGTTATATGAAGAAATACATCATAGAGGCAGGTTTCAATCAAATAAAACCATTTTGGTTTTAAAGAATTTTACGACCTACTTAAAAATTCATCACAAATATTCACGACAAGCCTGATGACGAGTCCGGATTTGTATTATATCCAAGAAATTGAGTAGGCTCGATACCCTATAGGAAACCAACAACATTTACGAGACAGATACATTTTTAGCGAATAAATGTAGAGCTACCTTTAGCCCAGTCAAATTAGGTTGATTGAAGGAAGGAATTCCGTCGAACTGTGGGTCTAACTGTGGGTCGTTGGTTTTGCTAATGTCGAGGATTCGGAACAACGTTTAGAATACAAATGACAAAGTTTTATTTTTAATTAAAAAGTAGCTTTAGTTCTTTCCAAATCTGCATACTTCCTTCATCACTTGTCGGTAATCGACCCAATAGAACCGATCTCTTATTTTTTCCATTGCTCTATTTGTACCTCAAATGTAATCTAAATTTACCATTAGGTATCTCCTGCAGGATCTCTGAGAATCGATTTGCTGGTAGAACGATTTGCTGTCTTTTGTTGCGGTCATCAGCCAATACCCAAAGTCTATTTTCTATCTTCCTTGGTTGCTTCTGCGCCTTATAGATGTTCACTGTTTTGCTTCTGCCATGCTCCATCTACTTCAATATTCGGTTGATTGACTCATCCTGTTGAAGATCCTCCGCTACCTGTTTTTTTATGTTAATCGTTCTTCTACGACACTAGGTCTTCTCTGATTCGTCTAATCCGTACATAAAAACTCTTTTTTTATGTCCTACGCAATGCAACAATTTTACCTCCTTGGTTTTGTGATATGACTGCTGCAATCAAACAGTGCTCATTATACGATAGCGTATTGTTACTCTTTCGTCTAATTCAATTTTTAAAATTTTTCAATTAGTCGATGTAGGCCCTCCAAAGAATTGCACAAATCATCGAAAGGTCACTCTTCCACGTCTGCTATTGTCTTGGGATAAAACTAGAACTGCTTCACTCGATACTATGTAACCCAGATAGTTTACATAGAGTTTTACTTATAGTTTTATCCCAAGGTTACCGTTCATTGTTCTTAACTTGTATGAAGAGGAGCCTTCATTTAGTCATTTCAATACTAGGCTCTCCAACTGAACGATCTTCTAATGCTCTGTCATGTTCAAACCGTGTTCCTTCATTTCTGATTGCCAAGGAAAACTTACATTTAATAGTGCAAATTCAACAGTATATAGCTGTCAACAGGTTGTCTTCACTTAGAGTATTCTTAAATTGTTCTTGGAGTACCATATCAGAAATATGAGTGATTTGGAAGATCCGGTATCCAATGTAAAATAACTCTAACGAGGCGTTTACATCCAAAATCTTGCAGTTCTTGTCAAGTTGGTCTATTAGAACAATACTTTTTGCCCGATTTTCAGGCTGCATCATTGCTAAACCGGTACCAACATTTTGGTCAGAAATGAAATCTTTAACGTCTGCTACCCTTGGACTCAGCCCTGCTGGGTATTTCCATCGGAGTATTAGGAAAACTTCCCCTGTACAGCTTTGCTTTTTTATTTTGCCCTCCCAGTCTGAGTCTGATTTTGAAATGAATTCTCAAACTCTTGAATCTTTCCTGTACCAACAGTACTCGGTTTAACTTCTCGAATCACTCCCATATTTTTTGTTTCCTCGTCTTATCCGGCAGTGTGGGACTTTGCTCTAGCTTGCTCTTGTTTCTATTGTACCATTGATACTTGTGGCGATTTAATTAAAAAAAAATTAAACTTTTGGTGGGGATCAAACTTTATCAGGGCCTTTAACAGATACTGTATTTTGATTTGAACATACTATACCTGTTCAACATGATTCTGGGCGTTTTATTAGCGACCTAATAAACACGCCCATAGATGAGCCAGTTTTACAAAATACTTTTGGGTTAGATAGTGGCCAGGCAAACCGAAATATCGAGCGACAATGAGATTATTTTAATGGTGACATTTACCAACCAAGGAATATTGAAGGCAGCAATAAGGTTCTATACCAGTTTTAGGCAATAGAATCTATTAAGGAAGGAAACAATAAATTACCAATAAAAGACGGGTTTCCGAACGTCATTTCCAGCAGAGTTTGACAAAAGATCAACAAAGCCGATTCATCGTATCAATTTTGCACAATTATACCATCAATTCATGCGCGATACGAAAGTCTCAACCTCATAATCGAAGCTCCCTCGCCGAAAATACATGGAAATTAATTCTATTTACTGCATACAATGGAGTGCTAAAAATGCAAGAAGCACAACCTAAATTAAAAGTTTTGTTTGATGGAGCGGCCAAGTGTGTAGCTCAAGAATATTTTTGCTCGAAATACTACAATACCTGCTACAGGTGACGAGAGATTATCTAAGCAACTCACACTCCTCTATGATACCACGGAAGAGCGACAGGAAATAAAAATTACGACGGGAGTAGCACAAAACGGCTTACGAACGCCTACTACAGGAGCCTTTACCTCAGAAGTCGTCGTTAGTTGGATACACAGCTGACGTCGCGGCATTCATAGCTGCCCGAGATATCGAGGAAGCCCAATTTAAGCTCAATCAGGTGATGTGAATGGTAAACAGATGGATGACAGAGCATGGTTTGCCCTTCACCCTAAACAGAAGCGGGACAGTCTTGATCACGCAGAGCAGAATTGAAAGAAAAATTCTAATGACCGTTGGAGAGTATGAAGTAACAACAAAGCACTCCAGTCTGATAGTTAGGCAAACTCTTGGATGGAAAATTGAAATTCCGCAAACAGATTAAATACACTATGAACAAAGCAGCCAAACGTACCACCTCGTTGGGCAGACCGACGGCACACATTGTGGGACTAAAGGCAAGTAAGCGCCGCTTGCTGAAGTCAACGGTGATCCTTTCTAAAGAGATGTACGGTAAATGACTGACATAAATACAATGCAGAGCAGCTATTTGAGTAGCCGCTGCATATTATATAGTGTCTAAACCTGCAGTAATGGAAATCACTAGCTCAATCCCTATTGAGCTACTTGCAATGGAACACTAAGTGATTTATCAAAGGAAAATTTATGGTAAAACGGGGGGAATAAGGGAGGAGAAAAGGGAAGGCACACTTATTCCGGAGAGTGAAAAAGCAGCAGTCAGTGTATTTTCAAACTATTCCCAAATGTAAGACCCTGTATTGAGTGGGTGCAGAAGGAAGTAAATTACTACTTGATTCAGTTTCTTTGAGATCTTCAGTTTGAGTCAGTAAACTGCATAAACTGCAATGAAGGAGTGCTGGACAATACCGAACGCACTCTCCTAGACTGCAGGAAATGGTTGCAAATAAGAAAAGAGTTGGAGAGGACAATTGAGTCGCACTGAGTAGCCGTAATATAGTCCGAATTCTTTTACAAGGGAAAGAAAATTGGAACGCAGTAGCACAATATGTCGAAAGTGTCCTGTGTGCCAAAAAAGATAATTTGGACAGCCCTCCGAAGAAAACATAAGTGTTTATATTAAAAAAAATAAAAAAAAAGAAAACGGCCTTACTTGAATTAATATACAAAACAGTTTCAGGGAAGGCCAGACGAAAGAGGAGGTATTTTAGTGGATATGTCAAACTATAAGAATTCCACACATCCCTCATAAAGTTTCACCTCATTCAAATCGGCAAAAGCATCTTGAAACTTGAAGAAATAGATACTTAAACTCTGTATATAGGCACAACGAGATGGACGCTCTTACTCCTTCTCACTTTTTACCAGGCCAAAATCAAAATTATCAAAATGGATATCACTCACCTGAAGATGCCTCATCTGTCAATATGGCGAATCAAACAACAGATGAGTTAACATTATTGGAAAATATGGTATAGAGAATAACTGACTTCGTTGCAGCAGTGTTACTGGAAGGGATTTGTGTGCCAGATGTGAAATTCATTTGTTATAATAACCTGCGAGTAACGCAGGTTCCACAAGGGTGGAATATTACAGTGGAATAATGTCTCAGAATTCGTTATCATACCAACGAACTTCGATTGGAGTCGCCGAACAAGTTATTGGATGAAGTCTGTTGAGGATAAATATTTCCATGATCTTAATTACATTATGATGATTCTTTTTTTTAGAAAAGAAATTGAGCAATTATGTTTTATACTATTGGAAGACTGTCCTGTGAATGATTGATAGGAATTACTTTGTAAATTTTCCAAATCTGTAAATTTTCCTATTTTTAACAGTTATCTTGTAAATTTCTAAGTCCTGAGTTGGATGCTATCATTACCCGGAGGTGTTTGTTGTTTAAGATGTCGGAGAATGTTGGCCAATTCTACGTTTTCGACCATCTCAATGGTTGGATTATAATGAGAAGAGTTAAGAAAATAGTTGACACAGTTATTGACTGACAAAATTTTCAAAAAATTCCAAATTTTTTTAAGCATCGGGAGAATTATCGGTTGTGAATTCGGAATTACTTAGTTCACTTAATTACCTTTGCTTTGAGTAAAAGGTATATAGTTTACTTGATGGCGTGTTGGATTCGATAACATGATGGCATTTTCTTTAATTTCACAAGAGATAGAGATTAGAGAAACATCTGGAAGTTTCTGTTCAACAGTCTTTTATTTAAAATTACTTGGAAAAAAGTACGACTACAGTTTTTACCCCAACACAGGTATTGTAATTATCAAAATATACCATAAAAGGATATACACAACCCCTTTAAACTTTCAACACAACATACTCAACAGTTGCTTGTAAACTGCGCATGTACAATAAACCCAAACAAGACTATCAGTAAAATTTTCCAATTCCATCTCTAGCATTGAGCAAACATAAAACTAAAATAACAAACTACTCCATATATGGGGATGACTAGGTATCCAAAGTGAAATAATTTTTTTTCGTATTTTTAGTTATTTTCCTGAAATTAAGAAGGTTATCTAGTTCAAAACTAACTTACAAATTTAAAAAAAAAAAAAAAAATTGTACACCTAAGAAGAACATAATAAGATGCTGTTTTCAATATGTGTTTTTTTTCATTCAAATAACATATACGGTCTAGTCGATCTGTATGTTTGTGTCGATATGTGTTGTGCGCGTTGTATTCTATACAAACTCAACAACAATAAGGAAGTAAATTGTGTCTTGTTTAATCGATGTTCGCGCTTTTTTTTATTTTTTTTTTCGTCGAATTTATTAGATCATATTTTGAACTATTTGTGATAGTGAAAATGTTTTATATAGTTTGCTTGTACCAAATCGTAAAAAAATAAAAATAAAAAAAATTCTATATCATAACATTTCATGCTATCGAAAAGGTGAAAGTGCTTTGTTCGACAAGCTTTTAAGGAAAATGTCTTGTTTACGTTTCATATAATTTATGTTTATGTTTATGAATTATAATATATTGACAAATTTGTTCTAATTTTTATATAAATAAAACTATGTACGTACGAAACACACATATAGTTTTCTCTTGCAACATGTTGATCTGTTTAAAATATATATTTTATATATCAAACAGCTCATTAACCACTTTACATGTATATATACCTATATGCACAAGAATTTTTTTTTATAACTTCCTATTGAAGAAAATTGAAATAAATCATAGGATTTTTCTTAAGGCGGCAATATTCTAAACAACAACAATAAATAAGTCTCACGATTTTTTTTTTTTACTTGTACATAAATCGAATACCTTAAGAAAAGCTTCTGCGCTTACAACCAAAATCATTTATACATAAGAAATTCTCTTGAAGAAAATATAATTATTTTCTTTGTAACAGTTTCTTCCATATGCAAGTAGATTTTCTATATAAATATACGACGAATGTATGTAGAAGACGATTTTTTTTTTTGAAATTGTTAATAAATAATAAAGAAAAAAACTAAAACTATAACAACAGTAATCTTAAAGACATATAAGATGAAATAAAATTGTATAAGAATACAGTGAGGGAAATATTGATATAGCGATGTAAATAATAGATTAGAATTTAAATTTCGGGTAGGTGGATATTTTCAATTTAAATTATACGAGGACTTTTAAAATGGTGATGTTGTGTCTTGGTTTAAACTTCAACCGTGCAACTATCTAGAAAGCTCAAAATGTATGAGTAATAAACTTCCGTGGTAACATCCTGGCAACAGATCATCTATTAGGGCCACTGTTATCATTCCAATCATGATTTGCCAAGTTCAGCAAGCGTATTTCTTCTCCAAGTCATTGGTGGCCTTCCGACTTAAATTTTTCTTTGCAGTTTCCATTTCAATGACGTATTTTTTATATCACTTGGTAGTTCACTTAGTTTTTCGGTTTTAATACCCAACTGCTTTGTGGTTCTATGCAGTTCGATGTTTTTTGCGATGTTTGGTCTAAAACACCTTCAGTTTTTATTATAGCTATTTTACTTTGCACGACTACACCTTCTTGGCCTCACTCCTTGATTGTAACAGTATATTTTATTGGATTTCCCATTGTAGTAAATATGATTTTCAGGATCCTATACATTTTTGATAAAATAGGCCGCCCATTTATCAAAATTGCTGCCATATTCGTTTCCTATTTACCGAGTCAAATGTGCACTCAAAATTAACAAAGAGAAGAGAGTGGAGAATTTAATTCATTAAATTATGTTAAGTCAATTAGATGATGATAATTAGTTGTGTTGAGGAGGGAGATATCTTGCCAAATCTTGCATTTCCTTGAGTCACCTTTCACGGGGTCATTATTGTAAAATTTCGTTTCGTTTTTGTGGTATTTCGCCAGATTTTCATACTTTCGTATTATAATGGTGGACACTCTTTTGAGTGGTAAAACACGTAAACGAGCATATCATTCTTAAACCTCCCACCACAGTATCGTTTAATTGTCGCAGGTGGTGACTAGAAAAAGTTTGAATCGCTGAATGGACTACCCTTAAAAATTTCTGTTAAAAAGATAATCAAAAAAACTCTCGGAGGAAGATTGCGATCGTGAACCCTTTTATTGTGGCAATTACGTTCTTTGCTCATAAAAATATCTTGGAAACATGGACGCATCCTCGTAACCTCATAACACGTCCTGAAGTCCAATTGTTTATTTAATAATTTATGAGGGGAGGTTTGGGTTTATCCAAAATATGAGATATTATAGGGCAACTACTAAATTTGTGGGTAGTGATTGAAAATTGGTCATTGCTAAGCTTTGATGGCAGTTTTCGTTCAAGTCAGGGATCATAGAAAAACGAACCTTACAGAGACAAAAATAAACATATAGCGGTGTAAATTATATTTTGATGTGACTCTATTCTCTTAGTCGTATCGCTTCACATCGCTTCAGTGGTACAACAGTGACAAGTGTAGTATCACTTCAAGTGAAAATCGGTTTTCTTTTTGTTGATCAAAAAGTATTTTGGGGCTGTCACTTCAAATTATCAAGTAACGAAATTTCATGCAACAATCAACTTTTTATAAGAAAATCTACTAAGAGAATATCAAAATTTAACTATCGCACTTCTAAGAGAATGGAAGCTTTAACGGTGTCCAAATTATAACAATTTTAACCAAATTTGTAATTTTTATGTATAAATGTTATTTACTAAAGGAAGTTCTCCCATTTGAAGTTACAAAGAGAATTCTGAATAAAGTTATGTTAGTTTTTAGATGGTTATTTTAAAGATTTCCAGACTGAATAAAGACGTTTTGCTGAATTGTTTTTGTAGCATAAATTTCCACAGTTTTGAGGAGTAACCATCATGATTTTTATGGATTTTGAAGATTTTCGATTTGTGGCTAGAAGTCCAAAGTTTTAATAAACCAACCATCTCGTTTTACAATTTTGATTGGTTTATGTGTCTTTTGAATTTTAGAAATCATAAATTTGAGGAAAACTGTTTCAAATTTTAAGGAATAACTTCAATAGGATTAACGATTTGGTATTTTTTCATTAATTTGAATACTTAAGTCAATCAATCTTATTGTGGTTGTCGTAGCAATTTTGAAACGACGTGACTACGTCGTGTCGCGAAGTTTTTTATTTTGCATTATGTAAGAAAATCGAAACGACTTATTAGTATTGCCGTAGTAATACGAAAACTTATAGCATTTTTGTGAATTTTTTCGTAAAAATTAACTATTGTGAACTGGAATTAATTATAATCAGTCAAAATAAATATGGCGTCATTTCTAAAAATAAATTGAATTTTTGTTGAAAATACAATTTTTGTGAAATGAATTCATTCGAATTATTTTTTGAAGAAGACGATAAAAGACAAATTATAGAATTGGCACGCAAAAGAAAAATTTTGAGGGACTCTTCGAATCCTCTTGAGCTAGACGATTTTACGTAATGAAATATTTTATTTTCAAATATGTGTATACGGTGTACGGTATTTTAGTTTCTGATACTATTATACTATTATATCTGGTATTTTTTTTTAGATTTAGAAAATATTTCCGGCTATCAAAAGAGGCATTTATATGTGTATTGGATGATGTGGAGCCAAACCTAAAAATTCAAATACGGTTGTCCTCAATCCCCAACATTTTGAAATTGGCATCTGTGCTAAGATTTTTCGCGGAGGGCAATTACCAAAAAGGCACTGGTCATGATTTTTATATCGGTATAGCACAGCCAACATTTTCTTTGGTTCTTACCGAAATGTTAAATGCTTTAGAATCTAATTTATGTAGTAAATGGATTCAATTTAATTCGAATGAAAATGAGAAACGAACATGTAAAAAATATTTTAATAAAACATGTAAAACCCCAGGTGTTATTGGGTGTGCAGATGGAACGCACGTAAAAATTATCAAGCCAAAAGAAGACGTTTAGCACTTATATTATAACCGAAAAGGTTTTTTCAGCATTAATGTGATTGCGTAAAGTGTTAAAAATTAAAATACGTTTTTACTGCTTATTAAAACGAGTTTATTTTATACAGGTGTGCGACCATCAAATGAAAATTAAATATATAAATGGAAAACATCCAGGTTCTTCTCATGGCGCAATGGTTTGGGATTTATCAGAATTAAAAAATAGTTTGATGCAATAATGGTGATAAGAACTCGTGCCTACTGAGAATATTTAAGAAACTTCCTAACTAGTTTTCTTATAATAATCGTACAATATATTGTAACAGGGGATGCAGGGGTTACTGACGGTATTGAAGACTCCATTTTGAGCCCCAAAATTGAGATCGCCACAGTGTCGGTACAATGAGTACCATTCTATAGGCAAAAATATTGTGGAAACAACAATTGGTGTGTGGAAAAACCGATTCCGATGTGTGCTCGGTGCACTAACCTTAGATCCACTAACCTTTCAAATTGATATTTATTTGTAATTTTCCTATAAATAAATTGCACATTTTTAAATATTAAAATTTTAATAAATTTCTTCATAATTTTCAACAAATTTGAAAACTTACATTTTTATAATAGGCTACGTCGTTTACGAATGCAACAAGTCGTGTATTAAAATTTCATCGACAAAAATATCGCAAAATTACGACTAACGTCGCATCGTAGTCGACATCTACAATGCAATTTTTTTCATGTGATACGTTATTGAAGTCGAAACGACAACCACAATAAGGGTGTATATTTTGACCATACATTTTGTTGGCTTCAGGTATAAATCACAGACGCAGTGGATTTTTTACTTTTGACCTCAGTGTGGTATTTTTTAAATATATATATATATATATATATATATATATATATATATATATATATATATAACTGTGGTCACAAACAAATCAAAAAGGCTTAAGTCAAAAAAATTAAGTTTTCCAGTAATGAAAACCATAAATTTCAGGTATTGATTTTAGTTTTAAATTTTTGGTATAATAAAGTGTCTAAATCAAGTCTTAGGTTATTCAAATTTTGAAGTTTATCATATACTGAATTTTTATTACAACGATTATGTAATGAGTGGATATAAAAAGTGTTATAAGCCTTTTATTGGCTCGAACTATTATAAAAGTTTAATTTGCTATCTGAATATTAATTGATAACGTCAAAAAATTTAAACAGAGACTCCAGCAATCTTTTTACCATCATGTTGCGTAGTTTCGCCAAAATCTTCATCAGCACTAGATTCTGAAATAAGTTCAATGTGAAGAACGCCAAATACCATGCAACAGCATCATCAAGAAAAATTAATCAAATTAGGTGCAATATAGTCTCAATAACAAACAACATCATCTTTGATTCCTGGAATCGAACCTCATGTGAATGAATCAAAGAAGAATATAAAAGGCAAATGTATATGATAAATTTTGGAGCAAGTGAAAAGCAAATTCATACAATTGGAGAAAAACTGTGACAAGATACAGCTGCTGACTTCACTGCCGATGTTACTAACTATACTACAAACTCAACAAGATTTAAATACAACAGCACACTTGGTGTGTAGAGCTAAGTCTATATTCAGTACACTAACGGTTTATTTAGTCTTCCTGTCTTCCTGTACCTAAAACTGGGAAACGAATCAGCGATGCACTAAAGCAATCAATGATAAATTATTATATCGAAGATCAAGTCAGCAAGGTAATGCCTGGAAAATACGATTGCGTATCTATTGAAAAGTTAAGAGGATTACAAAATTTGCCATCAAAATGACGAGCCAAAAAAAAAATTGAGTTTCCAAAATTTTGCCTGCATGGTCCTAAAAACTGTGTGCAACCAGGTTATCAAAACTATTACTATTAAGATAGAAACTATTACAAATAGAGAGTTAGCAAATGAAGACTTGCAAGTAGGTTTGAAAAACTGAAAACCATAAACAGAACTTGTTATCTCCATGCAGTTATTCAGGAGAAGGTTACTTAAATTTTAAGAAATTATTAGTGAAAATTATGTTAGATTTAAAATGTAATTATTTAGTTTTATTCAGTTATATTTTGCAAGAAAATGTTATTTTCAAGTGAAAATAAAATTTAAACATAAAATTAATTGATTTTAATAGAAATTAAATTGAAAGTTAAATAAATATGTATATATTATATATATATATATATATATATATATATATATATATATATATATATATATATATATATATATATATATATATATATATATTTATATATATATATATATATATATATATATATATATATATATATATATATATATATATATATATAAAATATTTAAGTAAAATTTTATTAAACATGTACTAACCTGCATTTGTGCAATACAAACTGTTCCCTTAGGATCAGATTTAAATTTGCCACTCATTAGCCAATGGAAGTTTTCAGGAATGGTTTCAATAATTATTTAGATGGGCCTCAACCAATGTAAGCAAGCTCCAGCTCTTGACAAAGCCGAATGATATAATTTAAACAATCGATAAGCTGCTAGTTTTTTTAAGACAGTACCCCTCTTTCTCAAATGAATTCAACTTCATTTGAGAAAGAGAGAGCATCAAAGACAGATGCTTAAATTCAAAGATATTCCCATTTTTTTATTCTAGTTGTACTAACTTGTCTTACTGCCAGCTCTATGATGCCACTAATAATTAAATAGCCTTGAACAATACATATTACTAGAGACGTTGCTCTTTTGACTTTATTGTTAGGTTGGAAATCTAAATAATTTAACGGTTATACATAATAATTTTATTTTCCATTAGCCAAAACATTTTAATCCCAACTTTTCTTTCGTAAATTTTATGTCGATTTCGATTGATTTTTTACCCCACTCTGGTCGAGTACACTGATTTTTTCAATCAATCGAACATGAAAATTACTCTGACAGCTTTATGCATGTGTTTATGTATTCTGTCAAAATATGTATTTTGCCAAAATCTATTGACTACCAAAAATTCGAATAAAAAAATTTACAATAATTAACAGAAAATTAACAGAAAAATTAACAAAAACTTTAACTCAACACAATTGAATAAAAATTACACACAAAATATAATGCAAAATTACATTTCAAATTTACCGCTAAACAAATTAACCGTCACTGACAAATTATTTATTGACAAATAAACAGAATATATTTGTTGGTGTGTGTAAAGTAGGGGTTACTCGACCAAAAAACCTCGAGTAGCAAAACTTGCACTAGAGCTGTCAAATTAGCTGTCAGAGCAATTTTTTTTTCATCAATCGAACATAATCAGGGTAAATCGAGTACCCTTTTTGCACTCAGTGCAAGTTTTATTCTTCAATCGAAAGTCGCGCGAGTCCATCGGCTTTCATGTTCCCCGTAATATTAAAGTGCCCTGGCACCCATATTAGATGGATGATGAACTGTTCAGCCATTTTGTTATGAGATTAAAAATAACTCCGGGCTACTTTTGACATGGTAAAACCTGTTTGTAGAACTTTAATTGCAGCCTGACTGTCCGTAAAAATGTCAATATCTCTTACAGATATATATTACACGATACTTCATCTAGTCTATGGCTTTCTTGCTTGCTAGTATAAGCTCTGCCTGAACAATACTAAAACTTTCCATCATTAGTCGAGTCCTCTGTAAAGAAGATAATAAAATCTCACTTTAAAACTGCTCAACTCGCCCAATCCTCTCTGGAAGGAATATCAGTTAGAAATTTAACGACGAGGGAAAAAATAAAGATGGTATAGTCGATAGATTTGGGGGTTTCTTTATTCGTTAGAATAGAAGAGTGTCCCATAATATCCAGTGCTTGAGTAGAGGTGCTCCTAAGTGCACTACTAATTTAAAAGGCAGCAGTTCCTTGCAGTTTCAAAAACAACTTTTGGGTTACCACTGTATTTAAGGCGGCCCACTAAACTATAACTCCATACATTAGAATTTGTCTAGCTACAGAAGTTTAAAGCCAATATGTGAAGTAAAAGCCCTCATCATTTTCTAATGGTATTTTTCCAGAAGTAGAGTGCTATAGTAGCTTAGTTTAGTCTTTCCAGGATATTTGACTTCCAGCTTAGTTTGCTTTCAGGTTTAATAACTGGTCATTTATGACAAAGTTCCAAAGAATATCACCCTTCTATACACCACGGATGGAAAATACACCTAGATTCGCCGTTATGACCCTTCCTTAAGCATTTAATTAATCCAGCTCCATAAAAGTACCATATCCACCCTAAAATTTGAAAGTTCTTAAATGATCGCCTCTGGTTTGACATTATTAAAGGCACCCTCTATATCACAAAAGGTCACCAAAGCGAATTAGTTATATTTGAGAGATTTTTCGGTAGAACATAAGAGGGAATGTAAAGCAGTTTCTACCAATTTCTCCTTACAACATGGATGCTGAGACGTTGACCAATGTAAAGGCTAAAGTGAGCCTTTGAGGTAAGCCTCTATTGGTCTTTCTAAAATTTTCAAGAATTAAGAAGAAAATCTATAACTATAGCCTATGGTCTTTATGATTGTAATGAGAGCATTCACCCGCCTTGGGTATATACAGATTATATTTACTTCAGTCCGTTCTTTCAGTTGTGAATTCGCTTTTGGCAAGCAAACATTCTTACTTTGAAATAATTTTATTTAAAAAATTTAAAAAATTTAAAAAAAATTTAAAACCAGTGTCAGCATTTATAATTTATAGCAATTATAAAATATTGTGTCGTGGAAATATGGTTCACCATGTTTAAATCTCCACCTGCAAGTAAAATAGCTTGGCCAAATCCGCAGAGATCGTTGTCCACGAGTGATTTGGTAATGAACTCTCATAACCCTATGGAATCAAAAAAAAACGTGCAACATAGTCCACAAAAAAAACAAGTGAATGTGGAAAAAATTGCTTCGCCTGCAAAAAACGTTTTAAACATTTTATTAAAAGAACAAAGTGCAACAATTCCACATTTAATGGAAAATAAAATAAGTGCATCGTCGTCAATCGACAATAAAAATTCAAGTGAAGTAGGTCAGTGTTTAGTGCAAACAGGTATTGACCGATACATAACCGTGCAACCAAAAAGAAAACGAAGTCCTAAATCGGCGGCAAATGTTAGCATGAATAAATTCACTAGACTAGCTAGCGTCGAATTAGTGAATGGAAATCGGTTTTCAAGTTTAGTAGAAACCGAAGAGCAACCCGAGGAAATTATTCCAAAAAAGGAGAAACCGCCACCAATTTATTTGAGGGAAGAATCCTCAAAAAATCTTACCATCTTAATCAATAAAATTACAGATGGTAATTTTTACATTTCGGGAGTGAAAAAAGGAAACATTAAAGAAACAAAAATCCAGTCACTCAACATTGATGCTTACAGATCACTGATAAGCTATTTTGATAAAATTGGTAAGCGTTACTATACCTACCAACTAAAGAGCCAGAAAGGACTAGTTGTGATAATCAAAGGGATCGAGAGCTTCGTAGACCCTAGCGAAATACACACCGCCCTAGGTGATAAAGGTTTTCACGCTAAAAATATAACTAACATCATTAGCAGAGAAAAAGTGCCCCAACCATTATTCCGCGTGGAATTGGAACTAGATGGTAAACTATCAAAAGGAAAGCATGAAATTTATAGCTTGAAATACCTTTTGCATAGAAGAATCACTGTTGAGGAACCCAGAAAAAGATTTGGGCCAATACAGTGTATTAAGTGCCAAGAATACGGACACAGTAAAACTTATTGTACGTTGAGCGATGTCTGTGTTATCTGTGGGGGATTACATAACTCAAAGGAGTGTACAAAAAATAAAGCCGACACCTCTGTGAAAAGATGTAGCAACTGCGGAGAAAATCATACAGCAAACTATAGAGGTTGCCCAGTATATCTAGAGCTGAAACGAAGAATTAATCCTAGGCAGCGTGAAGAACAGCGGTTGCTGAAACTGCAATCATCAGAGGGGAAAAAAATGTTTACCGAAGTGTCGTCCAACATTATTCAAGGTAAAAGGCAGAATGAAACCAGCAACAGTAGCGTACATCAAGGAATTTCTTACGCTAGCATTCTTAAAGGAACTGCTCCAAAAGTGCAACAAAATGATGAAGGAAACATCTCTTCAGCTTTAAACAAACTCACTGATATGATGCAAAGTTTCATGGTAATGATGGAGAGAACCATGGATCTAATGATGCAAAATATGAATATGCTGATGCAGGTAGTCGTTAAAAATCAAAAATGAATATCCTTAAAATAGCCATATGGAATGCAAATGGCCTAGCGCAACACAAAACAGAGGTTCAAGCATTCCTCATCGAGCACAATATTGACATAATGTTAATATCTGAAACACGCTTTACTAATAAGAACTATTTCAAAATTAATGGATATTCCATTTATGACACTAAATATCCGGATGGCAAAGCACATGGTGGCACAGCTTTACTGATTAAAAGAAGGTTAAAACACTATGAACTTAACAAATACGAGCAAGAACATATTCAATCAACGAGCATTTGCCTGCAGGGATGGCCTGGAGACTGTGTAATATCGGCAGTATACTGCCCACCAAAACACGCTATAAAAAAACCTCAGTTCATGGATTATTTTAACCAGTTAGGTAAAAAATTTCTTGCGGGGGGAGACTATAATGCCAAACATATTCTTTGGGGGTCAAGACTAACATCTCCTAAAGGAAGACAACTTTTTGAAGCGATAGAGGAACATAGTTTGGATTACTTATCAGCAGGTCAACCCACCTACTGGCCAACAGATAGAAAAAAGATTCCAGATCTAATTGACTTTTGCGTAACGAAGGGTATTTGGGCACGCACAAATGTTAAAGCAACCAACTGCTACGATCTGTCCTCGGACCATTCACCTGTAATAGTAATGTTAAGTACTGATGTCATAAAGGCAGAAATGCCATATCGTCTCACAAATAAGCCAACTAAATGGGACCAATACAGGTCGCTAGTCGAACAATATACTTCCCTAGATATTCCACTTAGTACACCATATGACATTGATGAGGCTGCTGAGATGTTAAAAGATGTTTTGGAGAGAGCAGCAAAAATGTCAACACCCGCTGTCAATATTACTGAGAAAGTAAACAAACTGCCCCGTGACATCCAAAACCTTATTCAAGAAAAGCGAAGAATAAGGAGGCAATGGCAACAATCTAAATCTCCTTTGTTGAAGTGGAAATTAAACCGCGCTATTAAGACTCTTAAAATTGCGTTAAAGGAAGAGCACAACCAGAGTTTAGAGAACTATTTAAGTGAACTCTCGGCAACCGAAAAGACCAATTACTCTTTATGGAAGGCAACGAAGAATCTAAAAAGGCCAATTAATTCAAATTCACCAATAAGACTGACATGTGGAAAATGGGCAAGAAGCGACGAAGAAAAAGCATTAGCTTTCGCTACTCATCTAAAGGAAGTATTTTCACCTCATCAAGATACTACTAAATTTAAGTTACCCGAACAAACGAATAAAGGTTTGCCCTTTAAGCCAATTAAGTTTAAGTGGAAAAATGTAAGGAATGCAATAAAAGATCATATAAGCCCGAAAAAGGCACCGGGATATGATCTTATTACGGGGAAAATGATAAGAGAACTACCCGATAAATGCGTAAAACTGTTAACATTCATCTTCAACGCAATCATGCGAACTGGTTATATACCTCAAAAATAGAAAATTTCCCTTATCACAATGATACCTAAGCCTGGGAAAAAAGAAACAGAAATAACATCATATCGACCAATAAGCATGCTTTCTACAGTATCAAAACTATTCGAAAAAATGATACTAACGAAACTTAAACCAGTATTGGAAGAGCGTCAAGTTATTCCAGACCATCAGTTTGGATTCCGCAATCAACATGGAACAATAGAGCAAGTGCACAGGATTGTAAATATCATCAAACAATCATTTGAGGAAAAGAAGTACTGTTCTGCGGTCTTTCTGGATGTTGCTCAAGCATTTGACAAAGTGTGGCATGACGGGTTAATTTATAAAATTAAAAAGCTACTGCCAAACCAGTTTCACTTAGTTCTGACGAACTATCTTCTTCAAAGACAATATATGGTTAAACAAAATGAATCAACCACTGGCTTACATGATATTAGGGCAGGTGTTCCGCAAGGCAGCGTCCTTGGACCACTCTTGTACTTGTTATACACAGCCGATCTTCCTACCACTGAAAAAGTAGTAATATCAACATTTGCTGATGATACAGCAATCCTGATGTCACACAAAAACTTCCACACTGCCTCAAAAGAATTACAAAACCATCTGGGCAAAATTGAGGAATGGTTAAAAAGATGGCGAATAAATGTGAATGAACAAAAATCAGCTCACATCACGTTCACCCTAAACAAAAACACTTGCCCACCAGTCAAATTAAACGGTGTAAATATTCCTCAACAAACCAAAGTTAGATACTTAGGTTTACACCTAGACCGAAGGCTAACTTGGAAAAATCATATCGAAGCGAAGCGCAACCAAATGAAAATAACTTTCTCGAAAATGTACTGGCTGATAGGCAAAAAATCAAAATTATCTTTGCGCAACAAAGTTTTGCTATACAAAGCGATAATTATGCCCATTTGGACCTATGGAATTCAGTTGTGGGGATCTACCAGCGCATCTAATCGAGAACTCCTGCAACGAATGCAAGCAAAAATACTTCGAACTTTTACAATCGCTCCGTGGTACATTCGAAACAGTAACATACACGACGACCTTGGTATTAAAACCGTTAAAGAAATCATCAGAGAGTTCAGTACGAAATATTACTCAAAATTACAAGTGCATCCCAACAAATTGGCCAGGGATATATTAAAACAACCAAGGTATCGACGACTTAGAAGAGTAGATCCACTTGGACTTGCGACAATTTAATTTAATTTAATTTAATTATGTAATTGAAATAGTTAAGGTTAACACATAAATAAAGAATATATGAGGTCTAATATTTAGTATTAACACTGGTTAAGACTTTAAAAACTATAATAATTTTAGCTTATAAGATTTGAATACTTCTTGTTAGTTTCTTCTTTAGAAAGATTCAAGAATAAAGCCATTGGCACTTTTAAAAAAAAAAAAAAAAAAAAAAAAAAAGTCCGTTCTTTGGATTTCAGTTCAACATTTGAAACTCACCTTAAGCCTGGGAACGGTTAAATCAGTGGTTTTTTTAATATCGGCACGAATATCGTCATCCGGACCTGCAGACTTGAAAAACTGGAAACTGTTCACTAACAACAAAATATTTCTCCTTCTGAAAATTTTTTCTATGAGGCCAGTAGCTCTTTTAGGCTCTGGCAAAATCAGAGGAGAATCGGAAAATCGTAACAGTTAATCAAATTAGATTTATTTTATTAAAATATGTTTGCTATTTCAATTCTTCTGTTTTTTTATGTTACCAGATACATGATAAAGGAATGAATGAGATTCTATTGTTTTAGACAAATAAACGAAGCTCCCAAGGATACACAATCGCTGGAAGTGACCTGACCTGTAAAGATCGACTCGCAGAAAGTGACCAAACCTGCGTACTTGTTGTTCTTTTTTTTAATGAACGACATCAGGAATTTTATCTAAATTCCATTATCTCTTGGTTGAAGAGACCGCAGCGTAAATGTGTTCACCGTCTGGTTTGGGCCACATACTATCAGCCATCTTTTAGGTAAAAATCTAAATGAGTTTAAATTTCAGGAGAGGACTTAGAAAGCACCTATAGCTCTGACAAGACGCGTTTTTGTTTTTCTGGCAAACCCATGTTAAGAATGACAATGGATCCAAGTTATCGAAACCAGTGACTCCTTTAAATGTGAGGTAATCACTACCAAGTGATTACCTCTTAAACCTAAATAAGTCTCTTAAACCTTTATAATCATATATTAGCTTGTCATATATTATCATCGATTTTGAGACCAATGGAAGCTTAAAATCGTATATAGGTGGATCAGATGAGTAGATCAGATCTCGCAATATGATGTTATTAAGAGTATTGGAGACATGATGCTATTAAGAATATTTTCTTGTCATATACCATAGCAAAGTGGAAACAATCTTGATATATAGCTTGTTCTTGAATTTAACACAATATGTTGACTGCATCACTGGCAATTTGTTTCGATGGATTGAGTCATAGACCGATTAAAATGATTTTCTCTATTAGAAAAATTATGTTTTTCCAATATTATAAAGACAGCAATTTGTTGCTGTGCCAGAGTGTCTTTAACCACGATAGGTTTCGCATTTTATTCGTTTTATTTATAGATATGGCATAATATCTTGTGTTGGCCAACTGTCTAATTTATTGTTTGACAAAACAATATTTTTACATCAAAGAAAATCAAAGACAATACAGAAGCAAAAGCCTACCGAAGTCAATATCACCTATAAAACGATCACATCATCAGGAAGATAATTAGATTTTAAAATGTTATAGCTAACACGATTTTCATTTTAAGACACTTTTGTTTTATTTTGGTACCGATGGCGGATCATGTATCACATAAAATTAAGTGTACCCGCATCTTTATTAAGGATTTAAAATGGCTATTTATCGAGTAATTCAACAAAACAGTCATTATTTAACTACAACGATAGACAATCATTTCACTAGTATTAAGCATCGTACTACGCAATATCAGCTCACCTAAATATATAGGTATCGAGATCTAATGACCATGAGATGAAACCAATTACACATTGATCATAATAAAAATTCAATCGAAACACATCCACACCACTTATTTCCCTCTGTATATACCAAGTTGTAATTTAAAAAAAAAAAAGTCAATAAGAAGAAATCTAAGAAGTAAAGTTAAAAAAAAAAATGATTGTATAATAGTCTTTCTATAATAAGAAACTATGAATATTAAGAAAACAACCTTGGATCCCGTTATAATATACCGTCCAATCGACCACACCCTATACCACACCCGCTCTCTTCGCGTGTTTAAATATATTTCAATATAACTTTTTTTTTTTTTTGTATTTTCTTCATCTATAAGAAATAAGTACGAGTATATACCATAAGAAATATAATAACACAAAAATAATAAAAACCAGTCTAATCAATTTTATAAGTCTTAGAAAAAATAGCAACAATATTATATAGCAAAAAAAAAAAAAATATAGTAATAATAATAATAAGATCGCGCGCATAGCGCAAAAAAGTTACGAAGAAGAAACATAATTTTTGTTGTTGTTTATCTATATGCATAGAGCGCGCAGTGTATCTATCTATAAGAAAAACCTCGCGTCTTTTCATTTCTTATTAGGAGATTTATGTGTTATTGAGACACTTTTAATTGTTGTTGTAATTATTATTATACAAAATATATAAAAAATAATTTTATTTTAATTGATGTGCAATGATAGAGAGCTATAAGAAGTCAAGAAGTATATTATATATGTATATAGATAGAAAAATGAAAATTAAGAAGAAAACTGTTATAATTTTTAATATTGAGTATATATAGCCTAAAGGTTGATTGATAAATTATGTAAGACACAATTATTATGTTTTTTTTTTTTAACTATGTGCGCTCGTATATAGGGCGACAATTGAAAAGTGATAGTTTTATGTAGTTTTTTTTATAGTTGTGCGGTTTTTTTTTATATTTTATTTTATTATTGGTGTGTAGGTATAAAATAGTTATATAGATAAAAGATAATACGCGAGCTTAAGTGTCCAGTTATGAAATTAGTTTTTCTTCTATCTATTTATTTGTATTAGTGTATTGGTAACATATAAATTGAAAGTTTTTCCTTTTATTGTTAAAAACAGGTTTTTCATTATACTTTAATTCGATCGAACATTTTAATGGGGTGGAAATTATTTCTCTATTATACTAACAACATTTTATTATCTGTTACTTGTTATCACTTATAAGAAATTAAAACAAAAATAAAAGGTGTAATTATGAAATACTTTGTATTATGCCACAAACGAAAGATTCCAATTATGAATAAACGAAAAATAAAAAAGCGACGAACCTGAAATTTTTTTTACACACTTTTAATTTTTTTCTGTGTTAGATTGATGTTCAGCAAAAAATCTTAGGAACCAAATTGAACTCTTTAAGTCAGTTGCTCGAACAATTTCAATTAAATTCGAATACGTTTGCAAGAAGAGGCATATCACTGAGGCATATATTCTAATTCTGATCGAACTTTGATCGAACTTATTTCTAATACTGTCCGCCGCCATTGGCTGAGATGAGTCAATCAATTGAATTAAATATACCGTGGACGTTTAATTGTTCTTGTCGCTTGCCAACGGGTTCAGAATTGCTGAGCCATTTTTTGTATAGCATGTGCCTTTTCGATATTGTAAAGAGTTGGGTGTTCAAAAATGATAGTTCCGGTGTAAATGTAAGTGGATAGCAAGCATGAAGTGTGCTTGTATTAACATATCTTCTCTGTCAACGTTGCAACACGGTGCAGCTCTTCATATTATGACATGCTAATATGGTTATACCTATTACACATTTCATCTGGAATTTCGTGTAACGGCAGTTTCCCACAGACCTCCAAAATAACGAGCTGGTGGTGTAATGAAATGTCAATGTGTACCTCATACAGCTGCCCAATTACTAACCTTGTAAGATAAATTTGTTGAATTTCGCATGTCGTGAAGTTCTTGTAAATAATTTAAGCAGCTCTAATGGATTTGGTCGCGATGTCAGAATACAGGTCCATGAAAATTCCTCTTGTCGCTTAAAATCGATGCAATGTAGCTGTAAGGATTTCGAAAATAAAAATAATCAAAATAAAATTGTATTGTTATATCACACGTCACATTTTTGCATGTGCCGAAATTAATTATAAATAAAATAAAGTAAATTAATAATTAAGATAGGCCATATGGTTTCAACACTTAAAGTCACAATTACAAAACTAATGTATAAAAATTTTGTCAAGAATATGAAATAAATACATTATGAATGAATTAACCGAACATAGCAAAACAGCCAAAAGAAACATAAACTTCAAACATAATGCGTTCTACAACGGATAATTCGATATAGAATTAATAAACTCCAGTATTAGTAACAGAAACCTTGAGTAATTCTAGAAATCTACATTCGAAGTAATTCTATAGAAATGACTTAACTACTTAGGCATTTATTTTTTCATCCTGGTGTCCCCTATGTAGAATTAACCATAAAAAAAATATTTTTTTATTTAAATCCGTCATCAGTTTTGTTTTTATTTAAATTCTAAAAATCTAGATCAAAACAGTTACAAATCATTCGACAAATTAAAAAGATTTTCTACGAAAATCACCGCAGCGATGTATAAACAAGGATGTCCTAATTAAATTTAATAATAAATCAACTTTAAAATTGACATCTTATTTAAATTTGTTATATATATATATATATATATATATATATATATATATATATATATATATATATATATATTTCTTCTAAAAATAATACAATTTTTGTTGGTGCTAAGAAGCTACAAAAACTTGACTATATCTTCAAAACATTTTGTAGTGTATTGCATTACAATACACTAGTATTGTACATGTATGTGAAGTTAGCCCAGAAAATCATCCCAGAAAAAATAAAAAATTTCATCAGGCAACCCTAAAGTTATATATTGTCATCCCAGCCCAGTATTTAATTAAATATAATTAAATTGACAACATAATTATTTCAGACCAAAAATATAAAAATTGATCAAACATAATTAATGAGTACAATAAGCATAACATGATAAATATATTCAGAAATGAGACAATTAAAATTCGGCGATAATTTAATATACATATTTGTAAATACATATATATATTGGGCCAAATACTAATGAGCCTATAACGCCAATCACAACGGAAGGATTGACTTGAATTTTTTTTGTTGAGTTGTGGTTTTCATTGCGAGGCGATATCAGTTGGTTTGGTTTCCGGAACTCTTAATTTCTGGGAACCACAAAATAAACACTTCATAGATTGGGCCAAATACTAATACTAATGAGCCTATAACGCCAATCACAACGGAAGGATTAACTTGAGTTTTTTTTGTTGAGTTGTGGTTTTCATTGTGAGGCGATATCAGTTGGTTTGGTTTCCGGAACTCTTAAGTTTTGGGAACCACAAAATAAACACTTCATAGATTGGGCCAAATACTAATGAGCCTATAACGCCAATCACAACGGAAGGATTGACTTGAATTTTTTTTGTTGAGTTGTGGTTTTTATTTCGAGGCGATATCAGTTGGTTTGGTTTCCGGAACTCTTAATTTCTGGGAACCACAAAATAAACACTTCATAGATTGGGCCAAATACTAATACTAATGAGCCTATAACGCCAATCACAACGGAAGGATTAACTTGAGTTTTTTTTGTTGAGTTGTGGTTTTCATTGCGAGGCGATATCAGTTAGTTTGGTTTCCGGAACTCTTAATTTCTGGGAACCACAAAATAAACACTTCATAGATTGGGCCAAATACTAATGAGCCTATAACGCCAATCACAACGGAAGGATTGACTTGAATTTTTTTTGTTGAGTTGTGGTCTTTATTGCGAGGCGATATCAGTTGGTTTGGTTTCCGGAACTATTAATTTCTGGGAACCACAAAATAAACACTTCATAGATTGGGCCAAGTACTAATGAGCCTATAACGCCAATCACAACGGAAGGATCAACTTGATTTTTTTTTGTGAGGCCATATCAGTTAGTTTAGTTTCCGGAACTCTAAATCAGCCTTTTATTTGTCAACTCTGGATTTTATTTCATTAAGTAGGGCCACTGATTACTAATTTTTGTGGTAATTTTCAGAATTTATCTATGACACAGTAAAAATATAACAACGGTTAAATATGTGTACTTTCAAAATTATTCATATGAATCGTCTAAAGTACTAAAGTGGTTGGAAAAATCCAGCCTTCTCATCAATTGAGAGGCTTGGAAAGAAAAGAAATGAAGGATATAATTATTAAAAAAACGGCTTCGGAGGTGTTCGAAAACCTGGTAAATAAAGAAGATCCTAAATATCTTGAAAGCTCAATAACCACCATTGTGAAATCATTGAAAGTTTTGCGGAAAGCTCGCTCAGAAAAACTTCAATAAGAAGATAATGATTCTGACGATATTATCGATATTTTAAAAGAATCCCTCTCTAACAATTTAATTCAAAAATTTTTCGATAAACCATTTTATGTAATTACATATAATCAAACCCAAATAAAATTGTTGGAATTATTACTGAATAGTTCCAAAAATTATAACGACGGCGGTGACGTGTCGTTATTTTAATTTGTAGATGGTGTGCAAAGCAAAGATGTAGATGGTGTGCAAAGCAAAGCTCAGTTTCGATCTGATGAGGAATTTAGTTAAAAATTAATTGTCATCTCATCAGGCCATGGCGACCGAGTGCTTTGTGTAAATGCTATCTTACGCTCTATATATATTTATTTACAGTGTACATGTAGCGTTAGCGGATTATATGAATGTGCACGAAATATCTGAATAATTGTTTTTGTTTGTGTAGCGAAGTCGCTACAAAATGAAACATTAGTGGCGTATCTGGATGCAACTAGACCCCAAGGTCAGAAACCCATTTAAAACAGAGTCCTCAATTTTATATTACGCTTTGGTTGTACCTGTTACCGTTACGTCAAGTGAATCTTCTGATCAGTTACTGATATGATCAGCTCTAGCCACAATATGGATACGATTGGTAGTTGGCTTAGATCTTATCGTTTTGAAATTGAAAAAAAAATTAAATGTTGGCCAATATTCGAAACAGTTGTCACTGATTTTAGTTTTGCTGGTATAAATGCAGTTTCAGGTGCTTTTAATAAAATGGACATTGTCTAATATTTAAATCTTACACACGACGTCATTATAACGCTGACGTCATTATAACCTGATTTGGTAAAGGTGCATCTTTATGTTTCTCATTTAATGCACAATATGACGTCCGATATAAATAAATGTTTTACTAAAACTTTAAAAAACAACAAAGTTCTAAAAGAAATCATGGCTTCAATCTATTTATTAACTGATTTAATTAAAGATATTTGGCGTAACTTGTCGGTAGTCTTAAAAAATAAATATGTAACACCGAATGTTTTAGCTAGTTTACAAATAATAGTAGAACATAGTGCATCTATGAAAATTGACATTTCTCTAACTGAAAAAAAGGATATATCTTCATCAAGAAAGTTGAATGAAACCATTTATAGGCAAACTATAACGATTTTAAAAAAAATTCGGATTCAATAATTTTAGCAACTTGCTCAATCGAAACCTATGTAGTAAATTTATATTACAACCCGCTATTCTTAGAAAAGTTTCCACTCTGGTCCAATATTTGTCACGAGAAAACCCAAAGCAATAATCATATAGAAAACTGTTTTGCAACAATAAAAAAGCGAACTAAACGCAGTTTAACCCTGGAGAAAACTAAAGGATTTGGACCGAAGGAACACATATATTTTAAAAAGAAAATTGTTATGCATTCCAAAAAAGTTTACTAAATAAGGTTTAGAAAAGGATGAAAACACCAGTTATACTACCAGTTGTGCAGAGAAAAATTTGGTAAATATAATGGATGAACTAGAAAATTGGAAGGGACAGCCTGCTAAGGTAGCCCGTTCGAATTTTAATTCAACTACATTGAAGCGCCTTAATAATTTAGAAGACGAAAATAAAAATCTGCAATTATAAAATGCTTAATGGCGAGCAAAAGATACAACCCTTATAACACTCCTAAATGTTCAAAAAATACAAAAAGTATTAAATTACTAAAAACGTCAGATAGGGATCACTTATCCTATTTACGTAACGGTTTAGTTACCGGTGAAAATTATACCCATACATGTGCATTTGATTCATTTATTAAATGCTTAGTTAATTTGGAAAATACTGTTTTTTCAATAGGGGGTGAATATTGTGAATTAATTAACTTTCTTAAACTGGGTAATACGGAAAAAGCATACGAAACGCGCTTTAATAGTTTAACGAAGTGGGTAAACGTGAACTGTTCATCAAGTATAACAGAGGTGTCTGAATTTATATTTAAAACAACCAAAGTTTTTAGTATTGAGGCACAAACAAAATGTATTACCTGCAAAACCACATCAGTAAAAAATTGTATAAAATATATTCCACTCAATTTGAATCAGCTAGACATTTTAGAGCTTCAAAATCTCCAACAATGTATCGGGCCTATAGAATTTTTCTGTCGAAATTGTTATGGACCGATGATCCAACAAAATTTGTTATTAAGCAATGTAATATTTTTATATGTAGAACCATCAGTCAATCCCAATCAACAGGTTACATTAATTAATGTGCCATTAAAGATTAAAATTATATCAGACACTTTCAAATTAAATAGTTTAGTATGTTTATGTACCTAAGTCCAAACACTATATTACTAGTTATTGTTATCGGAATAACCAGAAATACGACGATTTACTGGACAGTTCACCCAAAATAAAGTTTCCCAAAAACCATTATGTTATACCGCATTTCCTCATTTACGTGAAGCAACCATAAATCAAGTAAAACAGTGAAAAATTTAATTAACCGTCTCCATGAAATTTATTTTCAATATATTTGTATGTAAATAAATTAAACGTTGTGTAAATAAATAAATAAATAATAAAATAAAAAATACTAAACAATACATTTTAACGCTCATGGGCTCATTAGTATTTGGCCCAATCTATGAAGTGTTTATTTTGTGGTTCCCAGAAATTAAGAGTTCCGGAAACCAAACTAACTGATATCGCCTCGCAATGAAAACCACAACTCAACAAAAAAAATTCAAGTCAATCCTTCCGTTGTGATTGGCGTTATAGGCTCATTAGTATTAGTATTTGGCCCAATCTATGAAGTGTTTATTTTGTGGTTCCCAAAAATTAAGAGTTCCGGAAACCAAACCAACTGATATCGCCTCGCAACAAAGACCACAACTCAACAAAAAAAAATCAAGTCAATCCTTCCGTTGTGATTGGCGTTATAGGCTCATTAGTACTTGGCCCAATCTATGAAGTGTTTATTTTGTGGTTCCCAGAAATTAAGAGTTCCGGAAACCAAACTAACTGATATCGCCTCGCAATGAAAACCACAACTCAACAAAAAAAACTCAAGTTAATCCTTCCGTTGTGATTGGCGTTATAGGCTCATTAGTATTAGTATTTGGCCCAATCTATGAAGTTTTTATTTTGTGGTTCCCAGAAATTAAGAGTTCCGGAAACCAAACTAACTGATATCGCCTCGCAATGAAAACCAAAACTCAACAAAAAAAATTCAAGTTAATCCTTCCGTTGTGATTGGCATTATAGGCTCATTAGTATTAGTATTTGGCCCAATCTATGAAGTGTTTATTTTGTGGTTCCCAGAAATTAAGAGTTCCGGAAACCAAACTAACTGATATCGCCTCGCAATGAAAACCACAACTCAACAAAAAAAATTCAAGTCAATCCTTCCGTTGTGATTGGCGTTATAGGCTCATTAGTATTAGTATTTGGCCCAATCTATGAAGTGTTTATTTTGTGGTTCCCAGAAATTAAGAGTTCCGGAAACCAAACCAACTGATATCGCCTCGCAATGAAAACCACAACTCAACAAAAAAAATTCAAGTCAATCCTTCCGTTGTGATTGGCGTTATAGGCTCATTAGTATTTGGCCCAATATATATATGTATTTACAAATATGTATATTAAATTATCGCCGAATTTTAATTGTCTCATTTCTGAATATATTTATCATGTTATGCTTATTGTACTCATTAATTATGTTTGATCAATTTTTATATTTTTGGTCTGAAATAATTATGTTGTCAATTTAATTATATTTAATTAAATACTGGGCTGGGATGACAATATATAACTTTAGGGTTGCCTGATGAAATTTTTTATTTTTTCTGGGATGATTTTCTGGGCTAACTTCACATACGTGTATTGTACGAAAATAAGCTTGTTCTAGTTACATTATATGTATATACTAATATATACATTAATAAAATTATGCTTACGTTGTATAATGTAAATACTAATATATACATTAAAAAAAATTATTCTTAGGTTATATAATGTAATTGTATAATGTAAAAGGTAAAAAAAGATCGTTCGCTTGGTTTTGGAACGTCGGACAAGCCACATTAAAATTATAAATAAATATTTTTTATTAAAAATTACTAAATGTAAGTTCGATTTTATTAAATTCCAACGGTGTTGGAAACACCACATTTTCCAAGGTGTTGGAAACACCACATTGGTGACAGCGGCAAAAGAAGAAAAAGAAACAGTGCTAAGAAATAATTTAATGAACAAAACAAAAAAAATTGTGAAATTTTTGGCCAACATTTTTGTACACGTGGTAAAAAAAAAATAAAATAAAATATAAAATAAATTTTAGAAATTAAACAGGTGATAAAATGGCCGAAAAAACTAATCAAATTATTAATCAAATTATTAATGGCTTGAGAAAAAAATTTTTTTTTTCAAAAAATAAAATATTTATAATATTATAAAGTGAAATATAATTATTTTCAAAATTAAAGAGAACTATAACAAAATTTGGTGATAAATAAAAAAAATAATAATAATAATTGATAAAATTTAACAAACATAAAAAAAAACATAAAAATTATAATAATAATAACTATAAACTATAAACAAAATAAATCATAAAAAGAAAATAAATTTAAAATAATAATAAAAAAATGAAAATCAAATAGTAAAAAAAGAAAAATAATAAATAATATCATAACGTTAAAAAAAGAAAATTTTTCTCTTAATTAATAAGAACAATTTAAAGAAAAATTTACAATTTGCCAAATTAATAATCAAAAATTTACCAAAATTTTCGTGTGTGAACACGCTCTGGATCTTGCGGAACATTCAAAAAAAAAATACAATAAAAATATATTTCGGTCAATCAAATCCGATAGATAGTAGTTCAAAAAAAATATTATTACAGACAAATACGTTCCACAGAACCATCATCCCAACCACACGATACATGATTATTAATTTTCTTGTACTCCAAAAATCCTACACACACCATCATCAACCATCATTTGTTTCAACTTAAATCATCATTAAATTATATACTATATACTAATAATTATATACTAATAATTTAGTTATATTTTATGATCTCTGATAATTTTATTTCCTTAAGAAATAGAAATATTTCTAGAATACAAAATAAAAAAAAATTAAGACGGTCTAAATCTTTGGATTTTGGTAAGAAAAATGGTAACAATCAGTTAATGTCTTTTAAATCACAAGACGATTTAAATCAAACTATATATACAATTCTAGATTCTGATTCGGACAAAAATAATCAGATCGAAACAGATAATTCCAAGTTAAATTCAAAACTTTGTCAACCACAAGCCTCTGAGTTCCATGAAAGAGTGAAACAAACAGTAAAAGTGAAACAAAATCTAAAAATTGAAAATAAAATGCCTTTGAATATTGGACATACTTTGAAAATTATACCAGCTTTCTCTGGTAATGTTAACGAATTACACAAATTTTGCGCCTGTTGCGACATAGTGTGGAAACCGTTGACAACTAATGATGACAAAACCCTTTTTATTAGTTTATTGAAAACCAAGTTATCAGAAAGTGCGTATGAAATAGTTCGATATAAAGATTATGATACATGGGAATCACTAAAATTAGCTCTGGAAGCTAAATTTATCAAAAGAAGATTTCAAGGGACCGTTTTTTCTGAATTAATTAGTTTAGTTCAATACAAATCAGAAAGCGTTAGGTCATTTGCAGATAGAGTAGAGAAATTATTGTTTGAACTTGATGAAATTTGTATTTCCAAACAAGGAATAGCTTCAGCTGATTTAATTAAAAAGTTGAAGGAAGCGACGGCCCTAAATTCTTTTCAAGATGAATTGAGCGATAATCTTAAAATAATTATAAAATCTCATCATTTTAGCGATTTATCATCTGCGATAGTTCAAGCTGTAGAAGAAGAAGTATCGCATAAGCCCTCAAATTCTAGCAATTTTACAAAAACTAATTTCAACAAAAAAAATTCTGTTGTTTGTTCATACTGCAAAAAATTAGGTCATTCGATTGATATGTGCTATACTAGGAAAAACGTATACAGAAATAAATTTTCAAATTTTAATAGTAATTCTAACCTTCGACAAACACCTCATTATAACAATTTTAACAATTACCAAAATAGTCAAAAATATGGTCAGAGTTCTATCTCCGTCAATAATCCAGATTTTCAGAGCAATAATTTTTCAAACCATCTCCTAGCCAGGGCCAAAACTTTCATAACAATTACAACAGAACCTTTCAAAACAGTTCTCTTAAAACAACATCTCAAATGTTCTGTAACTATTGCAAGGAAAATACACACACAATTAATGACTGTAATAAAAGGAGATACAATAACTCAGTAAAATCAATAAGTCATTTACAATCAAATAACTTAACCGAATATCCACAAGCTTTAAATTCAGATAATTCGGGAAAAATTCAAAGATCCGAAAAGAGTCAGGACACATCTATTTGGGTCCAAAAATTATAAATTCGTGTTCCACACCTAATATAAATTCCGTAGAAAATCAAAATTTACTTTCAAATTATTTTATTCCAGTTTCAAGTTCAGCTAATATTAATTCTAATACAAATATTTTTACAACTACAACTACAACTTCAAATACGAGTATACATAATTATAAATATATTTGTCTTAATTTAGACATTTGATCAAAAATCATATTTTTTAATCGACACCGGAGCTGACGTCAGTTAAAAAACAATTTATTAAAGTTGATACTGAATGTTATCCCAGTGGGAAATGTATTTTAAAAGGAATCACCGATCAAAATATTAACACACTTGCTCAAGTTAATGCCAACATAATTTTACCTTTAAATAATAAAATCAGTCATAAATTTCAAATAGTTTCAAATGAATTTCCTCTCAATTGTAGCGGAATCATTGGAAAGGATTTCTTGGAGCAGTATAAATGCAAGATTGACTGCTCAAATAAATGTTTGGAAATTATTCTAAATGATTGTTTGTTTTCTGCTCAAAAAAATATTGTAAAATTACAGGTCAAAGTGGAAAATTATTGCGATTACATATGTCCATCTCAAGAAGTTCTGCCAGGTGTTTTTCTGGCGGGTTCTTTAATCAATCCAAGTAATAATTTTGCCATATTCAGCATCCTAAACAATAACAATTATCCTGTAAATTTGAGCAACATAGATATTAAAATAGAAAAAACAGAAAATTATGAAATTTATAAATTGAATTCATGGTCTGATAAATTAGAAAGTCGTTTCGATTCCCTTAATTCCGAAATGGATTTATCTCATTTAAATGACAATGAAAAAAAACGATCAAACCAATTTGTCGTGATTTCAACGATGTTTTCCACTAAGCCGGCGATGTTCTTTCAGCCACTAATGCAATATTTCACAAAATTCCTCTCATACCTAGTAGTCAACCGATTTATAAAAAACCTTACAGTTAGATGTGGATATGTTTTTATTTTGGAGTCACATACATCGGATCCTGTTCTCGTGAAAAACATCAAACATTGTAATTTTATTGTAGAGCAAGAACCACATTCCAATATTGCCAAGTGAGAAAAGCGATAATTTGCCTCCACGTGTAACTAGGTCACAAAAATTTACAAAGTAACAAAACAAGAACAATATTCTATTTTATGAAGATCAACCAGGGCTATATTTATGTATATGTGTGTATATATGTGTATAGATATGTATAGATATGTATATATATATATATATATATATATATATATATATATATATATATATATATATATATATATATATATATATATATATATATATATATATATATATATATATATATATATATATATATATATATATATATATATAGTTTTGTTTATTATTATTATTATTGTTTTTTTTTTTTTTTGAGGCGAGGATTATTAATGTAATTTAATGTAATGTATTACAAAGTAATGTAAATATTTCTTATGAATTATGCAGCGATAAGGTATTAGTTCGTAACTTTCCATTTATGAATTCAAATAAATTATTTTTTTTCGAAACATGATGAGGATGTTTTTATAACTGTATAACTTAGGTAACAATTCGTATGCTTCCTCCCCTTTGATCAACAATGTTGTACTTAAGTCTTCCATTAAGAGATATGAGGGTTTCAATATTTCCTTTTTAAATGTTCGATGTATTTTTCCTAAAATGAATGAAATTAAGCAACTTATTTGTAATGTGGATTTTGATGTAATGTGCTTTGTTGAAAGTTGGCTTAATGATGGTATACTGCAATACTGCAGCCACCTAAAAAGAAATTTTGTGATGATTATAAAAATATTTTTATAAATTATAGTATATGAATTATAATGATATCACAGTATGTGGTGACTTTAATTGTGATCTTAAAAAGCTCAATAGTTCTAATGCTAAACAATTAACCAGTTTATTTTCCAAATTTTCTTTCAAAAATATAAATAATGAACCTACATGCTTTACCCAAACATCATCATCTTTATTGGACTTAATAGTATAACTAAGACGGATAAATTAGTTTTTTTAAATCAAATTTCTGTTGGTTTTACAAACCATGACTTGATTTTCTTTTCATATAACGTTAAATATAAAGCACCAAATCTTTCATTCATGTACCGAGACTAAAATCATATTGACTTGTCTAACCTGCTTGTCAAATGCGGATTGCTTAATTGGGAAGTTTTGTATTCTATACCTGATCCCGTGTGATGGCCACCTTATTAATTCAATTAAGCACTTATTGGATGAGTGTGTATCATTGAAAACCGTTACAGTGAGGGAGTAACATCCCGCCTGGTTTAGTAACGAAATTAGAGATATATCGCCGATGGAAGCATACTAAAAACTTTCAGCTGTACATGGAATACAAAATTCTAAGAAATAGAATTATTAAAATTATTAAATTGGCCAAAATAAGGTATTTTTCTACCGTTCTGAACCCTTCTTTGCCTTCAAAAATATTTTGAAAGAATATTAGGTCCATTATTCTCTTATCATAAACGATTGATTCTATTAAATTCGAATGCAATTGGTGTAGATAAATTACCATTTAAGTTTATCAAGCTTATTTTTCCTATAATTGGTTGCTACATATTGCACATGCATTAAATAGTTTGATAACGTTCTCAATTTTCCCGCTAGAATGGAAACATTCAATTATTGTTGCAATTCCTAAAAAGAAAAATTCAACTGCCTTATCGAATTTTCTACCGATTAGTCTGCTTCCGGCTCTATCAAAGGTTTTCGAAAAAATACTCCAATCACAATTTCTGACGTATATTGAATCCAAGAATTTGTTCTCGAGATATTAATCAGCATATAGATGTAATCACAGTACTACTTAGGCATATTTCTGATGACATTCGCAGAGCTATTGACTGAAGTAAGATTTGTTCTCTTGTATTATTGGATTTTAGCAAAGCGTTTGATACGATTTCACATCCAATTTTGATTAAAAAAATTCAGCACTGCTTTCAATTTTCTATATATGCTCGTCGTTTAGTTCTGTCATACTTATGTGAAAGATCACAGACTGATAAAATAGACTTAGAGGTATCCAATACCAGTTTTACTAAGTGTAGAGTCCCACAAGGATCTGTTTTGAGACCTTTTTTGTTCATGTTATATATAAACAAATATCATTCAACATTGCACTTACTATCTTTTCGCTGATGATTTGTAAATCTACAAATTTTGCAATCCGATGGATATCTCTAATTGTATTGAAGTACAATTCTGATATTAATTTAATAATACAATGATCCACTAGGAATAAATTGAAAATTAACTATAGTAAAACACAAAGTATAATTATATCCTCTACTAATCGTTATACTCTAAATTTGCCTAAAATAAAAGTTGATATGGCATGGAAATAAGCTTCTCTGAGTCTGTAAACAATTTAGGAATCATTTTTGATAAAACTATGTGCTGGAATCTTCAAACTGAAGCTGTTTGCCGCAGGTTTGTTTTTTACTAAGAATGTTAAGGGCCAGAACTAAAGAATTTAATGCTAACCTTCGACTTCCAGCCGTAAAAACGTGTATCATATATCTCATTTTTTGTACGGTGATATTGTCTTATTTCAACTTAAACAAAAATATTTTTATGAACTTCAAATGATTTTCAATTCTTGTGTCAGATATATTTATTGTTTACGGAATTTCGACCATATCTCTGATTACAGCGATTATATATTAGGATGTTCACTTAAACAAATGTATGAGTTTCGCTTTTGTTTGTATATCTTTAATTTTTTGAAGTTTAACAACCCAACTTATATAATAGGAAAACTCACTTTATCGTCAAACCGACGTTATCAACTTTTAACTCCAGCTCTTAATCATTGTAGGTTTATGAACTCTTCATTTTTCGTGAGAGTTTTTTTTTTATTTTTTTTTATTTTTTATTAAATAATCTTCTTTATTATTTTTTTTTTTAATTACAATCTAGTCTAAGACTAATAAGCAATTTTATTCTAACTTAAATTACTACATTTTACTGAAATTTAAGGGTTTACCCATCGATGCACTCCTTAGTTTTGATATTTATTATTTGATCGCGCTTTTGTTGTGCGCTAGAAAAAGATTTATTTTAACTGATTTTACACTAGCTCAAAAGGCTTTACTCTTTCGAGCCTTCTAACTAAATCCGTATTATCCAGTAACTGGATGGCTTCTATATTAACATGGTGAAGTAACCGTTGTTCATGACTTCTAGCAAATTTCATAATTTCCGTTTTGGTGGGTTCTATGCCCAGATCTATGTGGATGTCGCTATTTCTGACAAACCATGGTGCGTTGACGATGTTTCTTAGCACCTTGTTTTGGAATCGTTGGATAATATCCTTGTGGCCCTGCTTGGTACATCCTCACAGCTGTACACCATAAGTCCAAACAGGCTTCAGTATTTGCTTATAAAGCAAAAGCTTATTAGGAATTGATAGATGAGAGTTTCTTCCCAATTACCAATACATTTTATTGTATTTTAATACCAGCTCGTCTTTTTTCATTTTTACATGAGCTTTCCATCGAACCTTAGCATCTAATGTCATACCAAGATATTTGGCAGTGTTTGCATGTGGTATTTCTTATTTATTTAAATATACTGGTTTATGTACTAATCTCTTGTTCGTAAAGTCGACATGTACAGATTTAGTTTCATTTAATTTTATGCGCCATTTTTTTGTCCAGTTATGTACTTGCTCTATGGCGGTTTGTAATTTCTCTGTTGTATCTGAGTTGTTATCACCTACTGCCATGATAGCTGTGTCATCGGCGAAAGTGGCTATCATGTTGTTTTGAGGGATTGGAACATCTCGGGTGTATAGTAAATAAAGAAGTGGCCCCAGTTCACTTCATTGTGGAACTTCTGCTCTTATTTTCTTAAGCTCAGAACATTCATCTTCTTACTCAAGCGTGAGATATCTTTCTGTTATATATGATTATGCTGTACTGTTAAGGAAGGATTAATTTGAGTTTGTAGATTAAACCTTCGTGCTGAACCTTGTCAAAGGCCTGCGCTTCATCAAGGAATACTGCGGAATAGACTTTTTTCTCTTTTAAAGTCTTTTCAATGATATTGGTTATTCTATGCACTTGATCAATAGTTGAGTGCTCACTGCGAAAACCAAATTGGTGATTCGGAATTAGGTTATTTTTTTCAATTATTATTTTGAGTCGTTTTAATAATAACTTTTCAAAGAGTTTAGACATTATCGGCAGCAACGATATAGGCCTATATGATGTTATTAGATGTGGCGGTTTTCCTGGTTTGGGAATCATGATAACCTCAGCCACTTTCCAAAGTTTTGGCAAATATTTTAACCTAAATGCTGCATTTATGATATTAGTTAGCTTTACCGTAGCTTTTCTCGGTAATTGCTTTATTATTTATCCGGTAATCAAGTCAAAACCTGGTGCTTTCTTTAAGTTTAAATTGTTTTTAATTTCGTTTGCTACTTCAGTAGATGATGTAGGTGTGACCTCTTCGAGAATTTGTATTATGTTTTCATCCAATGTTTCTCGTAATTGGGATTCATGGGGTTGAAATATATTTTCAAGATGATTAGCAAATCCTTTTGCTTTTTCTTGGTTTTTCCTTCCATTAATTTTCCTGATAGGATGGATTGGCATTATTGGCTTTTTCAGAGTTTTAGTTGCTTTCCAGAGCGAGTAATCCGTATTACTGTCATTCGTCAACTTACTTAAATAGAAATTAACTGACTCATTTTTTAACTTCTGAATTTCTCTTGTTAATTGCTTAGTAAGATTGTTAAGTATTTTTTGTCTTGTGGAGCTCTAGTTTGGTGCCATTTTTTTCTGGACTTGCGTTTATCCCTAAGGAGATTTCTAATCTCTTTTGGATAGCTATTTCCTTTTAGCCTTGATTTGATTTCTGGAGTACTTTGCCATGCTGTTTGTTGAATATCCGTAATGAACTTTTCTACTTCTATGTCCAGTTGATCCATAGTTTTTAACGGAACTTTCAAAAGTATTCTTTGTTCAAGGTGTACTTTAAAACTTTCCCAGTCCGTATATTTATTGGTTAATACTGGATTATTCCCTTTTTGGATGATATACTCGCTTAGAGTTAGCACTATTGGAGAATGATCTGAGCTCATATCTTGGCTTTCTTCGATTTTCATAAAATTATTAGAAATATTTTTGGTTTTAAAAAATCGATCAGGTCAGGTATTTTTCCTGGGTCATTTGGCCAATATGTTGGTTTTCCTGTTGAAATGGATTCACATCCATTTTCTTTAATGGCAATCAGTAATACTTTTCCTTTAGTTGTAGTTAATTTTGAACCCCAGTAAGTATTCTTTAAAATCACCACCTATTAATAACCTTTATCCCAGACGCTAGAAGAACTCTGAGTATTGTTTATTTTTAATAGAATTTCTTGGTGGACAGTACAACAATAGGAAAGTTGTAGGTTTTTATATAAACCACTGTGTCCTGAATTTCTTCTTTTTCATACTTTGCTTCTTCAAAATGTTGGATATTTTTATCCAAAATGTTGGATATTTTTTTATAGTGTGATATAAGCAATAGCCTCTAAATGTTATGTGGGATTGCTTAGTAAAATGTGTTTCCAAAATAAGACACACATCTATATTCTCAAGGTCGAGGACTGCTTGTAGTTCTTGCTGATGCCGAAGCAAACCATTAGCATTTCATGACATGATTTTCATTGTGCTGTCCATTTCTGTGTGGATTTGAGTTTAGCTCCCAATGCTCTATCTTCAAATTTTTGTAGCCTCTCATCAAATTTTGTTAGTTTCATGAGAATATCTTGTAATGTTTGACTGATGTCCACATTTAGCGATTTTTGCTGGGGTTTATTGACTACCCTTCTCGTTGCGTCGGCATATGTAACATCTTCAGTTCTTAGTTGGCAACCATTTGGTTGCCAATTTTTTTGTTTTGTCTGCCTCTCGTGTCGATTTGCCTGACCATGTATTTGAGCTTTATTCATCCTTTGGGTTTTAATTTTCTGGATTTCCATTGCAACAATACATCCTCGATAATTAGCAGGATGACCTTGTCCACAGTGTACACACCTTAGATGAACTACCGGATTGTCAAATTCTCCAGTTACATGGTGTCCGGCACATTTAACACACCTTGGAAGTTTACATAATATTTTTGCGTGTGTCCATATGCTTGACATCTTTTGCATTGAAGAATTAGCTGAGATTTTCAAAGTGGTTGAATTTCCACTTTGCAACCCAATAAACTAGAGATCTTATAAATGTTAGTTATATTTTCGTCACAGCTGAACGTTAATACAAACATGTCTAGCTTTTTTTTATTTCTGCAGCTAATTTGGTTCATTACGCTGATCATTTTAAATTGTTTTGATGACAATGCATCTTTAATTCGTTCTGTGCTACATGTATGATGCAAGCTCCTTGCCATGACTCTGATTGGCCTTTCTTGTTTATTTTCATACGAGTAAATGACCCTTCGCTTAAAGTTTTTATGACGTTTCTATATGCATCTCCGCTATTTACGTTTCTGCTTATTTTATTTTGATTCATCAATTTAGTGATGAATGATTCTTCTGAAACACTCGCCTTAATTATATCATAGAATACGTGATAATTTTAACATCATCTACTATGATAGGTGGTGGGGGAGGTATTTTTTTATCTGTTTTGATGTTTGTCTCAACCTTTTGAGGCTGAGTATTTTGATCCAATGTTTGTGGTTTTTGTGGTGGTGGCGGTGTATTATTTAACATTCTCTTTTCATTTTGCTTCTTAGACTTATAACAAATCCATTCTGTTTCTTTAGCTAAGTCTTCCTCATCGGTTTGATATTGAAAGTTGTTGTTAAGCTTAGAATTTATGTTTTAGTTCTGTAGCATTGGTGTTTCGGTTTGACATTTACCATTGTTGACATTAAATTTGATATTCTAGTCCTGGTTCTGCTCCATTAGTGGCCTACCTTCGGTTTTTTGCTGCTTGAATTTCATCATTTCTTTTTTTAGTTCGTCAATTCGTTGTTGTAAATTGAGAATAATAATGCTTTGCTGATTTTTCTCATCAGTTACTTGTTGCTATTGTTTATATAACATTCGCTCTTTTTTGGAAGCACTACTTTTAAGAACATATGTTTCACTATAATTATATGAGGTTGTTATACCTGCTTGTTGGGGTGCTGCTGTTGCGCCCATATTATTTTGGAATTGCTCCATATTCAGATTTTCAAGTGAGAAATTAATAGTTTTCTCAGGAGATCTAGTAACCCTTCCTCGCCTTTGAAACGGGCTTTTTAATATTTCAATATTCTTGTTGTATGCAAGGATCGGCCCTCCATAGAATCCTTACGGCCAGTCTCATTGGATAGTTACCACGTAGAGGTATACTAGACACATTTGGTGGTCTTTATATAGTTGCAAAGTTGGAATATATTCCACGAAAATCATGGCTATAGACGGTCAACTCCTACCCTATCAAAGTGCACCCCAACACCCAATGAGAGAAGTAAGCATATGGAATTCATTGTCTTACCAGATGAAAAATGCTAAAACTCCAGATATGTTTCGGAAAAAATATTTTGAAAATAAAATTAATATAACATAAAAACGAAATAATAAAATTATCGCTTTGCACTTATAGGTCTTATAAATATTACATAATAGTATTAATAAAAATAAAAATAAACTGTAATCGGCTTCTAACTTATGGAAAAAGTTTTGAATATCAACTTACAACATAAATTATTATAAATAGATGAATAAATAAATATATATATATATATATATATATATATATATATATATATATATATATATATATATATATATATATATATATACAGGGTAGTTTTCTTAAGCTGAAGCTTTCAAATATCTCGGAAAATAAGCACTCTACGCAAAAAATGTCCAAAATCCAAAATTAATCATTCCGTAGAGGGAATACATTTGTGCTAAATTTGTACCCGCCTTCTCTCCTTGTAGGTGGGGTGGAAAGTATTTGTGAAATAAAAATAGGAAATCCTATATTTTATTGCAGATTTGGATTCTCCGGCTAAAAATAAGTATGTAGGTTAGTTACTTTTGGTGGAAATCAGCAAACTAGAAGTGGCGGCTTTCAAAGGGGTTTTTCGAGCTTTGTAAATATTTTAAAAAGTACAGCACTCATGAGAAAACTGATGCTGTATTAAAATAATAAAAAATTAAATTAAAAAAAATTCTGCCACTTCCGGTTAGCCGATTTCTGCAAGAGGGGGATTTAATTTTAGCACTTATGTATTTTCCTCACCGAATGATTAAATTTTGATCTTGGTTATTTTGTTCGTAGAGTGCTTATTTTCCGAGATACTTGAAAGTTTCAGCTTAAACAAATCACCCGGTATATATAATGCCTAATCATATTCAGGTGTTAGTATTTTTTGTTATCTATATAATATTATACATATCGAAATAGAGAGATTTCAGTCAACCTTATTAAAAAAACGCGGATGTAAGATACAACAGCAAAAATAATTATTCAAATTAATCGAACGTAATTAGAATAAGAATTATAGAGAATTTTGTGGTCGATTCGCTTTCATCGTTACAATTAGTACACCCGGAGCTAATTATATTGACACAAACATATAGTAACACTGCTGCCTATAATGGTCATACCGTATTCGTACCATATGCGAACAAACTTTCATTACAATTAAATTACACACACTTTTTTTTGTTGTAACATATACTCCCTCCGGATGCTAATAAACCATCATTAATCCACGAAATGTACATATGTTCGTCGCGAGTTTTAAATAAATTTTACTTTCAATTAATTAAAATCATATAAATTTTTTTTTTATCTATAAGTAAAATTAAAACTAACATAAACGAGTTGAATTCGTATAAAAAAATTCTTGTAGGCGATTTGCAGCAGCACCGACAGTAATAGATTGGAAATATAAAGTTTTAAACACCGTCTATAAAAAAAAACTATCAAATAAAACTCGACTGAAGGACATTCATTTTATTTAACCAAATTAATTAATACTTTATTATTCTCTTCATTAATTAATTTAATGAAGTTAAAAAAATTTTGTTTCGATTTAATTTAAATTGATGGATGGAAATCTTAAAATTTAAATTTTTTTTTATAGTTTTTTCGATTATTTATTACTGTGTTTTTTTTTTAATTTGAATATGTTAATGTATAAGCGTGTCGTTGATATTTTTATGTTTTGTATTTTAAATCAGATAAGTAACGAAAACGTAAAAAAATTAAAAAAATTACATTTAATAAAATAATTAGACGGTTAAAATGCGCGATGGTTATGGGAGATATCGCTGGTACTATAGAGTATGTCGGGTGAATGTTATACGATGTGGTTAGGAAATAAAAATAATTAAAATATTTTAATGACCCGTCTAATTAGCAAGCAACAGTTTTTGATGGCACTCCGCTGGGTACATTTTGGGCCAGACCGAAATTATTGAAAAATGTAGAAAAGTTTGGAAAAGTGAATCACTTTGGTTTCTTTTTTTATTATTCAAAGTTTATTTTCGTTGGGAAAATATGGCGTATAGATGTTAGCGACATAACAACTACAATTGCTGCAAAAGGTTTCAATGCCAAATTTATTGGTAATATAGTAAACCGTGAGTAAGAATCTCAACCGTTTAGAACCCGATCCAGAGGAAGAATAGTCAAAAGGAGTTCACAAAAATTACAATCTAAAATAATTGCTTTATCGTAAAATAATAATTGAAGAACCTAAGAAGAGATCTGTACTAGTTCAACTCATAAAGTTTCAAGAATACCAGACAAACGAAAGCATTCTGCACCTTAAATGAAGTTTGAGTTATTTGTGGTGAACTTCACACAGTGTGATAAATCTTGCAATGTGAAAATCATAAATACTCAAATTAATCGGAAGGCCATGTTACCAAAAAATACAAAAGTCACCAAACCAAAAATTGTAAACACGCAAAATGATAACTTGGAGACGTTTACCATTACTTTTGCAGAACCAGGTGTTTCTTATGCAAATATCCTAAAAAGTATCAAACCAAAACCCAAAGTTTATCTGAATGACGAGGACTTAAAAATTCATACCACGGTAAATAAATGAACCAAGATTATCCAATATTTCATAATGTTGATGGAAAGAAAAATGAGCATAATAATGCAAAAATACGCTTATTAAAATTATAGTCAAAAACCAAGAATGACAGTTCTAAAAATAGCTATTTGGAACGCAAACGGGCTTTCGCAACATAAAGCTGAGCTACAAACCTAGATGTGCTTTGCCATCTGGATATTTGCTATCATAAATATGAAATATGTTTCAGATATTAACATAATGTTTATATTTTGTTCGATAAGAATATCGAACAAAATATAAACATTATGTTAATATCTGAAACATATTTCATATTTATGATAGCAAGTATCCGGATGGCAAAGCACACGGCAGTACTGCAGTCTTCCAAGCACCACATCTGTCTCACATCCAAGCAGCAAATATCTGTTTGGAAAAAATGGTTTGGGAAATTTGTCCACCAAAACACGCCAAACATATGCAATGGGGTTCGAGGTTGACGTCACTCAACTGCAACTCTCCGTAACAACGCAATAAACGAGAAAAACCTAGATTATTTATCAGCTAGACATCCCACATATTGGCCTAGACATAGGAAAAAAATTCCGAATAGATTTCTGCGTAATACGAGGAACATAAAAGAAGTGTTCCATCAAGTTAAAATATTAGATGAAGATCAAATTTCCCAACGATTTCTCTGGCGGGACCAAAATGAGGATCAACAACCGAAAGTTTACGTTATGACGGTAATGACGTTCAAAGCATCATGCTCCTCGATCTCAGCACAGTATATAAGAAACTATGTAGACGACTGGCTCGAATCTTTCTCATCGAAAAAGGAAACGATACTAATTGCAGGCAAGGTAATTTAAATGCACTCACTCGGTAAGTTTGAAATAAAGAATGTTGTGTCTAATTGGAGGCAAGTAACATACGAGCTGGGAGAACCAGAAACTTTCGTAGACAGAAATTTGAGTATTAACACGGAATGCTATGAAGCAAAAGTGCTCGGAATGTGTTCATCAGTTATTGATGACACCTTCTATTTTCAAGTAAATTTCAACGGGAGTGACAGTGCGATAATCAATGATATTCGAAAATCTTCAGAACGTGAAGATCTTCGAATTTAAATGATAATTTTTTATCCACTTGGTAGATATAGCCCAGGCCCTCGTGTATATAAATATTTTACTCCAAGCCATCTAGCGCTCAGGTATCAAATAGGTTGACCCGATAAGGGATAAGCAATGTATAAACGTATTGGCAGGACTACGAGAGTGTCAAAAATACCAATATGTTACATTACGGTACTATATATGTCATTCGAGCTTAATGTGTTTGTAGATGCCTGCTAGGTTGCAATTGCAACCGACACGTACTTTTGTTTCAAATGTGGGGACCGGTTTCCTCGATGATTCTACGATACACCAATAAACTTTAAAAATAAAAAAGACTCGGTTTAGAGTAAACTTAAATTTAATTTATATTTCAAGGCTAGGAAGAAAATATTCACAATATATAACGAGCAATATTTGAAAGTTGCTACCAAACCAAATATATACAAGAATTACTTCTCTTGTGTTCAAGAAAAACAAAGGCAAGATTAAAAAAATATTAATCTTTGGATCTACTTTAAAATAAAACGGAACACCAACGGATATTTAGTATTAAAAACAGTTTATTACTAAACTACCTTTATAGTTAGTAATTTCTCTTGGCCACAAACTGCAACAAAATATCGACAACCTAGTGATTTGGTGTATGCAAAGCTGTTTAATCTGAATTTCAATAAGATTGTAAAACCAGAATCAGAAATTAGATCCCATCATTCAAAAGTATCAAATAAGTACCAAAAAATTAACTAAAGGACTTTTTGTGGGAAATATGAGTTTCTCTAATCGCATTCAATAGTGTGTAGCTATACCACCTATATATTGATTTACATTACCTGGCTATTCTCATTAAATCATACTGGTAAAATAATTGTTTTTGTCAATGATGTGGCGCTCTATACCCGAATTAGAGTTCAAATGCAGTTACTGGCAATAACAACTCTGAAAGGCGAATTCTTTGGTTCTATTTTATTGCCACTAAGCGAAAAAAGTAAATTTATGTTTTTTACAACGCTTGGTGTTCCTTATAAGGGTTATATACTCCCTTATGTATTTTATCAAGTATAGCGAACTGTGACTTATAACGACGGTGGATAATGTCATTATTTTTAATTATTCAGAATTGGATGTTGTGCAAAGCAAAGCTCAGTTTCGATCTGATGAGGAATTGTTAAAACTAATTGTCATCTCATCAGGCCATGGCGACCGAGTGCTATGTGTAAATGCTATTTTGTACATGTAGCGTTAGCGAATTATATGTGTTTGTGTAGCAAAGTCGCTATAGACTCTATATGTCTTAATACTACTTGTAGTGCTTTTAGATTTGCTATTTCTTAAATACGTATTTAACGCTTAATCTTGTTGTCAACCTCGGGCAACTTATTTATTACGTTATTTTAAAGTTTAAAACCATTTTACTGTTCTTATGTTAAATCACACTTGAGTCTTGGTTTACCATGTTGGGAAAGGGTTTATATTAATACTTTGGGGCCGATTTATATTTTACAAAAATATACTTAATGTATTAAGTTTTTGAAATACCCACCTGACCATATATGGCCTCTTTTTGGAACATAAGATATTGATGCTTCAGCAGTTTTATATTTATAGAGTTTTAAAATTGTTTCATTCGAGAAGCGAGTAGCGGTTGCTGCGATTTATTTCTTGATATGAAAAGCACAGTTGCTGCCTTAACCGATTTATTGTGCTTATTTAATAATTCTATTTGCATAAAAAACCTTGTACAACTTCATTACTCTGGACTGCAAGTTCCTTTTAAAAAATGTTATATTCTGTTCTGTCTATTTTGGAAAAGAACAGAAGTATTAAAAGCATTTTGATTCAAATCTTCCAACTAGAATCTCGAACGAAAGTAATTTCAAGAAGCAGTTTGTTTAAAAGCTTAAGGTCGTTTTAAGTTTTTATGGACATTTGATGGAAAAGTAATGGCACGGCCTGGAGAAAGGAAACCGGTTAAACACATATAACCATCTATCATCTTATTTATTTCATTATTTTATTTATTTCGTGATAGAAATTGAGCAATACATTACGCAAACTAATGATGTTCGTAATGGGAATTATAGAATTGATTATTCTTTAATAGACTGGTTGCTATTGAACATTGGGAGTCTTGGGATAGAATCCTCGAAAACTCCTTCAAAGTAAAATATTATCAACTAGACAAAATATTATAAACTATGACCTCTACTAGGTATGTTACGTCTAAATGTAAGAGCGTAAATGTTTGCATTATAAGGATGAGTCAAATCTTTTATATTCTGATCCCAAAATGTCAATACATTTTTTGTCACCGTACCGATTAATCTCAGTGAGAGTATTGATATAAAATTAAAAAGCCCGATCAACGTGTTTCTTCCGACCTGTTGATAGTACTGAGATCTTGTCATTCATAAATGACCGGAAGAACTCTTATTTATGTAGCATTGATTGAATATTCAATAGGACGGTAAATCTATTATTATAAAACATCCTTTTGCCTTTGGGATATATTATAATTTTGAGTCTATACATTTTTATCTTTTCAACAATCAACGTTAAAGGGACTTTATAGTCTTTCCTATATTCAAAAAGGATCAATCTTCTAATATTTTAAATTTCAAACCCATATCTGTGTTTGTATCAGTGTTTCTAAGCTCCCTAAAGTTCTAGGAAAGGTTATTAAAAAACAAATCCAAATTTTTCAATTGGGATTAAGATTAAATCTGATACTTGGCTTTAGATACTGTGAATCACAAACTGTTGTTATTAAAAATTGTTAAAGGCGGTATTTTGTGGCATTTCATAAGAATTTCTTAACTCTTATCTATCGGCTTGGTTACAATTTGTTTTGATCAATCGTGTCTGCAGCGATATTAAGTTGTTGTGGGGCAAGGTGTGGTATTAGGATCTATTTTGTTTCTTGTCTACATTAACTATCTCGGTAGAGTTACAATTATTAAAAAGATTGTCGCTTTTGCTGATGACAAAGAGTTTGCTTGTCATGGTAAGAACTAGAACATGAACAGTTTTTTACTTGTTTCCGCATCTGAAATATCCTCAGCTTTATTCAATCGTAATACCATTAAAATACACCACATCAAAATAATCTGATGATTATAGACAAACAGCGAATTACTACTGCAAATGTTCAAAGAGCACATTAAGAAAATAAGTGGAAGTGTAAAATAAGGTCAACACTTATAAAAACAATGGTTGTTACCAATTTTATGCCTACCAATATGTAAAAGCATTGTAAAAAGGATTAAAGTATTTGTATATAATAAACGCTGAATTAATTGAAATTTTTGGAAATTTGATTCTGGCTGTGAATGTAGGAAAAAGGAAAGGTCAATTACCCAAAGAATTTAAATGAAATCAAAATGCCAATATGTTAACTAAACAACATACAAGCTTGGCAGAGGAAAATAGCAGAAGTTATTATGATACCCAACCCTAATAAGCCACCTAATGAGAAAACGTCTTACAGACCTTTATCTGTTTTACCATCGTTGTCCAAATCAAAAAATTACTCCTCAAAAGGATTGAAGATGACATCTATTACCATCTCACCTTCTGATTGAAAAATGACATCTGTTACCATCTCACCCATTCAGAGAGGACACTCCACCATAGAACAGGTACATTGAGTCACTAACGTGATTGAGAAGACGCTTGAAAACAAAACAGTATGTTCTGGAGGTTTCATTTATGTTGCCCAAGCCTTTGATCGAGCCTGACATCGAGAATTGGAATATAAATTACATCGCGACCTCCCTAAGCAGTTCTATGAGATATTAAAATCATACAATGAAGCGAGAGTTCTTATCATTCAAGAGAATTGAAGCAGGAGTACCACAAGAGAACGTGCTTGGGCCAGTCTTGTATTTGCTTTATACAAATGACAAACCTATTACTGGAGAAACAGATATTGCAACCTTTGCAGATAATACAGCAATTTTGGCGGTTGGAAGTACAATTGAAGAGACAAGCAGCTAATTAGAAAACACTGTAAATAAGATTGTGGAGAAATGGAGAATTGTACATTTACAAAAAAATGGAGAGTAAAATTTAATGACCTAAAATCAATTCACACAACCTTCACGAATCTAAAAGTTATTCACCTACCTATTTACATAAATAGACAGTAAGTACTACATGCAAAATACCTGGGTATGACGTTCGACGCCATATTAAAATGGACAGAGCATGTCAAGAAAAAAAGGTAAGAACTGGATATAAAGCTCAGAAAAATGTATTGAGCTTGAATACACAATAAGCTGCTTTTATACAGGCCAATACTTAAACCTTTGCTGACCTATGGCATCCAGCTTTGGGGTGCGCAAAGAAAACTAACGTTAAGATTATACAATCGTTCCAGAACAAAGTACTTTGATGCATTGTCAATGCACCTTGGTTTATTAGAAATGATAGTATACATAGTGATCTAAAAATGGAAACCGTCAACGAAGATATCACAAAAAAAAAATATGTCAGCTAAAAATGGTGCATTCAATAAAAAAAAGTCCAGGAATGTAAAAATAAGAATGCAAATATATGAAAAAATATGTACTTTGAGTGTTTCAAGTGAGTCTTTGGGGTAAAGCGACTTTACATTTAACGAGAAAAGTTCAACCAAACCAAGCGAATAATATAGAATTGTGTGATATTTATGTGAAACATCTGATATTGGTTGGTCTAAAATACAACCACTAAATCTTTAAGTTCAAAATCTTGAAAGTGCAAGTAAGGCATATATAGAATATGCTAAATTGCATGTGCCATTGAGTTGACCCAAAAAACTAGTATATCATGTAACGATATCAAGCTGCATTACCGGTTATTACCGTACCAGTCACATTTTTGAAAAGGAATAGTACAATAATGCTTCTATAGCACTTGTGGGATTTCTGAATCACGAATGCGACCTTTTTGACATCTTTCTATCAAGATAAAGGTAAGCATTATCGCTGATTTTGTTCGAAAAACACTTGAAGTTATTCTATATATAGTCTGCTCAAAGAACTCTCTCCATTATACACGTGCTCAATTTTAATGACACCGAATTGTGGGATGTCATGCTCCTTTTTTTCATTGGCCACACTTGCTGCACAAATGGCACAAAATTCAAATTTTGTGTGAATTTTGGGAAACCTTTCAGTTATATAAAAAATTGTAAAATTGGACTTAGGCAATATAATTCGTTGTCAGCGCTTAACCTAAAAATGTAAAGAAATTACTGTATTTTAATTATTGTAAGTAGCGTTGGTAATGTTAATTGTTTACTGAACTCCGGCCATGTGTTCAATGATGGCGTTTGGGCTGATCATACAACTTGGGATATATTCTGCACTAGATCTGAATATTCATACATAGAGTCATAGAAGACAGTTTTTATTTGGTTCGTTGGTAAGTAAGTTTTATGGAACTGTGGTATATCTAGCGATGCAAGCGAGGTAAGTTAAACGTCACAAATTTCACAATTTTCTATTGTATTTATGACATTTATAAAATATAATTATTATTATTATTAAGTGTGCAAATTAATATTATATTGCGCTAAAAATTATATATATATATATATATATATATATATATATATATATATATATATATATATATATATATTAAATCGTAAGAACGACAATCTTTTATTATCTTAGATTGGAAATAATAATGTGCGAGATCAACAATATAATGTTTTTTTTTTTTATTTCTTCATGCAATATGACACCTACAACTTATACCGGAACATTCAAGTTTCAATTTAATTTTTTCTAATGCATATATCAGTCTCAAGATACCTATATAAGATACACAATAAACAGTATATTTTTTTTGATATATTTACAACAGACAATAAAAATTATTATTGTTTCATATTCTAGGCTAGGATAGATAAAACTATAAAATTATATAGAGTTGACACCCAATTTTGTATCATGGCATAAATGTATAAAAAATAATAATGCCATGGTGGTAAAATAATAGGTGCATCCATTCAATTTGTTCGTAATATATTCCATCCACGATTGTTTTCAACATTTTTTTTTGTAGTTGTTGTTTTTTATTGACATGAATTGTAATTTATGATTGTCAATATAAATTAATGGGCTGAATGGTTTGGATAGGTTGACCGGATAATAATTAGTTTTGAAATGTGACAATCGTATTCATTTTGTTTACACAATATACAGGTATATATATATATATATATATATATATATATATATATATATATATAAATATATATATATATATATATATATATATATATATATATATATATATATATATATATATATATATATATAACACTATTGTATCTACTGGACCCATTATTTCGAGACAATCACATTTAAAAATTGGTAATCATATAACTCAAAAAAAAAAAAAATTTTTTGGTAGACCTAGTATTCTTAGTACATGTAAAGGTAAATTTGTCTCATCTGACTAAATTGACACACAAGGTTCAAACCGCCTAATGCTTAGAGTAGTAAATTTAGCTTACTGAATTCTAAAGAATATTCAACTTAATTGCAATGCTTAGAATACCTCAACGTTTTAAGCTTGGTGTAGGTAATTTTAGAAAACTCCGCACGCCCATTAACGGGCAATAATCTTTAATAGCCTATAATTATATTCGTCTTATTTTATTTAATACGTTGATTCTGCTTAGTTACTTCATATGTTTTGCAACAACCACATCTAAATTAATTTATTAACATTTACTGTATAAACGGGTGATTGTCAAATACTGTTTCAAGATAAACATTTCCGCAAAACCATTTGCAAATGTAGAAACTTCCATTTAAAAGAAAAATGTTAGAATTCAACGTGATTGCGTTTTAAGATAATATCACGTTTTTATTGAGCATCTACGACGCAATACGCTTTAAACTGTTCTGCTTAAACCGTCACATTATGAGCACACAACTATATATAAAGTGTATGCATTAAAAACCGGAATTTGATACTAGATATCATTACTTGTTTATGCGTTATAGTACATCATGGACATATATGTCATTTGAAAGCCCTATTCAATACCTGTCATTCAATATTTGTATGGTGAGCATGTTCTTGGAAAAATACAGTGCTTTGAGTGGTTTAGCCGCTTCAAAAGTGGTGATTTTGACATGAAGGACTAAGAGCGTTCTGGTCAGCCGAAAAAATTTGAGGATGGAGAATTGGAGGTATTACTCGATCAAGATTCATGCCAAACGCAAGAAAAATTTGCAGAATCATTAGGAGTTGATCAAGCAACAATTTTAAGACGTTTGAAAGCCTTGGGATTCATCCAAAAGATGGAAAATTGGGTGCCATACGAGTGGAAGCCAAGAGACGTAGAAGACGATTTTGCATGTCAGAAATGCTGCTCGAGCGCCACAAAAAGAAGTCCTTTTTGCATCGTTTTGTCACTGGCGATGAAAAATGGATCCATTACGATAATCCCAAGCGCAAAAAAGCGTATGTCAAGAAAGGCGAGGCCGGCCCATCGACATCACAGCCAAATATTCACGGGGACAAGGTCATGCTGTGCATTTGGTGGGACCAGCTAGGTGTGATCCACTATGAGCTGTTGTTAAGTGGCCAAACCATTAATGCCCAACTCTTTCGTCAATAATTGATCCGATTGAAGCAGAAATCCTAGCAGAGCGGCCAACGTATTCGACCAGACACGAGTCAATCATTTCCCAACACGATAACGATCAAATAAAAATGGGAAAAAATTATGGTTAGCGATGAGCGATACTTTGAATAAAAAATCTTGTAACATTTTCCCACAATAAAATCTCAAATTTCATAAAAAAATTCCGGTTTTTAATGCATACACCCAAAACATTTATTTTTATAGGCAGTTTTCGTTATAATTTTTTTAAGTCGGTATTATTTTCGCTCTAGCATTTACACATTCCTCCCCTAATTGACCTTTTTGTTTACCAATAGAACTTTTCCAATTTGCAGTATTACTGTTGAATACTAAAGGATCGGTTGATTTTTCGTTCAGTGCTGATGATTTTTGGGACATTGTGACCTGATGACCAAATAAAAATGAAGGGATGGCTGTTTTTATCATGTAATTTGGAGCTAAATCATCTTCATCTGCTTCAACGTTTTCAGATACAACTAAGTAATGATCAAGCACAATTTCTTCACCGAGTAAAATTTGATTGCCAACATTTATACTCTCGTTTTCTTAGACACAAATTCTACTCAGGATTTACCAAAATTCTTTCGCCTTTACAATAAGCTATATTGAGCGAAAGTTTTCAAAAACTGGCTATAGTAATGGTCAGGATATAGATGCGGGCCATAATGCCATTGAAAGAACAGTCGAACATAAATTTATTTATTCAATTACATTAGCTTAGAAAAAAAGTTTCTTAAGTTTTCACTTGGTAAATAAAAATGTTCTACTATCCAAATGAAGGGTACCGATTAAAAAGATTTCCATATTGCTGCATTAAACCAAATACAATTTAGTAAACTTTATCATTTAATTTAGGGAAAATGCTATGAAAAAACAATATAACAAGTTTACCATTGGAAGTCACACAACTGTTACAAATCCTTCATTTTACAAACTGAATTATATGTCAGACATGTTAATTTACATGTCTGACATATTTGGTTGTCGAAATAGAATAAAGTGAAAATTTTACAATTATTTTTCCAAAATATCTTATCTCTGTGGACTAAAGAAATTATACTTTTTAAATATGATATGGCTTCTTTAAACGTCTTTTACATTGTCTGCTCCTATATACCAAGTTTAATATAATAAACGCGGCTTACAAAATTACCGTTATAAGATAATATTTCAGTAGAACTGTTTGCAATATTGCCATATTTGCACCAGTATCATAAACTTGTTCAGTATACGAAAATTGAATTCAAGTTCAAATTGTTTTGGGAATCATTGTTTTTATATAAAAGAGTTGAATGGTCAACAAGTTCTAAATATCGGATAACGGCACAGGTTTGTTCTCAAAGGCTTTGTGCCGTACTTAAATGACATTGTTGGTAGTTTGTTTTAGTAAAAGATGTGTAAATTGACAGAAAAAAGGAATTTGATGGTTTTTGTTGTGATTTCCATTTTTCCCAAAAACGAATACAAACTGGCAACAATAGGCAAAACATGGTAAAAAGTCCTAAACAAAACTTTGGAAAAAGTACATATTATCAAGAGGCTAGTTCAATTTGCAAACAGGCCAATGTTTCCAGACGAGCAATTTCTCGAATTAAACAAACATTAATGACAATGACTAAAGTAAATAACATGTGATAATTGAGTTTAAGACTGTGATAACCCATGATAAATATTTGTGAATACAATTTTTGACAACTATCAGAAAAAATATTCCCCTACATTCCCAATTTTTCATTACTCTGTCCGAAAAGTATAATAATTGATTAAACCATTTTCCCCGCCTAATTGGTTTTTAAATTAATTTTTTGTGACGTATAAAAACAACGAAGAATAGTTACGTTTACCGAGCAATTGGCGCAGTGGTTAAAGCTGCGGTGTTTGGGGTGGGAGGTACCGGGTTGCAACGGGGTTCCCCAATGGGGGAGGGTTGCAAAAGGGATTTTTCATCACCTGATTTCGATCGGTGATGACGATGAACACAACTATGACCCCCTGTTGGAGTGCAGAATCCATGGGCCAAACCATCGTCCATGTCAGTACAGGCTGGCTGGAGCAATGCAATGTGCAGATGGATTTAAAATCAAACCTGCATTCCTGCGTCCTCAATTTGGCTGGTCACGGCATAAAGTAGGACGTTAAAAATTAACTGCAACAGAGTTGGGAGAACTTCGGCCCCAGAACAGATTGCAGAGTTCAGAAACAAAAAAAAAAAAAAACAAAAACAAAAAAATAATAATAATAATAATTACGTTTAATTGTGTGATTTGTTTTTTGAAATTGTCATAGCAACGAAAAAGTTGTATATATTAGTGAATTTTATATACACATATATTTATCATGGGTTTCGGACACAGTCTTAATGATTAAATCCGTTGCTGTTAAATAAATAATATGATGATCGCAGCAAAAGTATCATGCAAAAGTATCAGCTCGATTGTTATTGCCTATTTTTCCAAATATTTAAAATATTTATGGACATCCATTTGGATAGTGCTTTAAGGCATTAAGACTGTCTTAGACACTACTTTGAAGCTTCTTCCATAACCCAACTAAAACAAAAAATATACAATATCCGAAGAAATTTACAAATTGTTAAATGGCCACAATAATTCGTGGTTTATAGTGGATACATCTAGTTAATTTAATCTTAAAATGAATAACGAAATAACGAATGTAGATTTTAAATTTATGGACACAGTGAAATTATCTCTCTTTCTAATTCTAATTTCTAGCAATTATTCAGACTTGTTAATATCTTCGATTATGAAAAAAAGCTTGTATTTTATTTAATGCCTAAGACAAAATTATAATCAAAATATATTTTAACGTTTCAATTGTTACTCAGTGATTTTAATCTTCAAAACTTGGATAATTACCAGAAGTTTCGCTAAACATCAAAGAAAGGTAAATTTGTAGTAAAATTATAAACTACTAATTTGTACTATTTAGTGTAAGTATAGCCGTCAGTCTTAGTAAGCAATCTATAGAGTTGCATTAGCAATTTGCTACGAGTTTGGGGAAACCGTAAACAGAATTACTATATAAGTGAGAAGTTTCAAAGCGGTCTTCTGAAGCCAGCTAGTGCAGAGGGTAACGGCGTGGGTTTTTCAAAACATCAACTAGTCTTGACAGAACGCAGAATTTAATAAAACAAAACTAAAATTTAAAAATTAAACAAAAAAAAATGCAATTTTAACTTAACTAACTTAATTAAACTTAACTTAAAGAAAACCTAACTAATTAACTTAACTAACGAGAAAAAAAACTCTTAACTTAAACTTAACTAAATTTACAATAATAAAATAAAAAAAACAAAAGCTTACCACAACCCACCGCTTTTTATTGATGTCCCTATTTTTGAGCAAAGAAGCAAAACAAACTATTTTTTGTTCCTCTGGTAACGGATCGAATTTTAATAAACATGATGCCTTTTATAATCTGTTTTCTATCACATATGTATTCTTTTGCAAAACAATTAACAACACCGTCTGTTATCTTAACTCTTGATTGACCTCAGGAATTTTTATTAAATTCACTCTCAAGTATGACACTGAGCCTCATCAACAGTTTAGCAGTTGTTAAGCAAATTAACATACATTTTTGTTTGTTCTTCCCTCGATCAACGGTTGCTGTAAGGTTGAGTTGGAAATTAAACTCAGTTGGATCGACACGTAGTGACGCATCACAAAAATAGTTTTATATCAGGACCCGAGCCGAGCAATTTCAAACATAGCAGCTAAAATAGTAATAAAATTAAATTAAATTTATTATTTTCTAAATTAAAAATCTTATGTTTTACTATAAACCTAATTTGGTGACCCTGACGTGATTGTTCATATAAATCATTGGATTCGAGGATAAACATTGACTTATAGACGTCACATAAAAAAAGAGAGTTGCGTCCAAACTTAAACCTGGAAGGAAAGAAGGATTAATTCAACCAAATTAAATCTTCATACTGGTAACTATATATTAACCAGTTTTGTTTATTATACGATTAAACTTGGTGGCATTGTTATTAGTGACCGCTTAGCAAATTTCTTTGAAAAAGAGATTAAAAACGGCATAAGATGATGTTCGAAATCGATGTTTGTTTGAGTACGTTAGAGAAATAATATAAAAATTTGTAATCTAACCAGTCAATGTTGGAATAATTAGATTCACCTCAATCTACGGAAAGTTCTAGGACAACCTTTGAATCAAGGTACCACAAATTAAAACAAATCTTATTAAGGGAGGTTAATCGTAGAAAAAGTGAGGCAAATTTAAATCTGCAAACTGACCTAACTGATGGAAATCTAAATAATCAAGATCTTTCAAAAATTAAGTTACCAACTTTTAGTGATGAATTTAAAGATTGGATGTCGTTTTTAAAAACTTTTAAAACACTTGTGCATAAAAATAAACGGTTTCAGGATATTCTGAAATTCCACTATTTGCGCTCCACTCTATAACTGATTCTGCGTTCAATAGAATCAAATCTTTAGAAACTACTACCGTAAATTATCATACGGCACTTAAACTGTTAACTAATAAATACGACAATCAAAAGTAAGTAGCACAAGATCACATTAAAGCACTCTTTAGTTTGCTAACCATGGATAAAGGATCTTCTGTTAAACTTCGAGAGCTGATTGGCTGCATTCACGATCATCTGAATTCATTGCAAGGTCTCAGTTGTCCCACATCTCATTGGGATGACCTCATTATCTACATGGTTCTGCATTTTTCACAAGATTAAAGTGGAAAGTCGAGTGCCCACACAATAGATTAAAGCTCCTACACCTTGGATGACATTAGTTTATTGTAGGAACAAAGTCCGCCACCCACAGCTAAGCCTAGCAAGCACCATCATAATCAGAGAAGTATTTGCCCGAAGCCTGTTACTTCATCATTTGTCTCATTAGCTACCGTTGCGAGTTTAGGTTTACCACATGTTTCATCAACCAAATTCAGTGCTAAGTCAGTTTCGTCAATCACTATAAATAAAGTTTGTTCATACTGCGCTATGCCAAAACACAACACATACATATGCGGGCGTTTTGTTAACCTTTCACCACCAGCTGATCGTCAAAATGCAGTTTCTCGTCTTCATCTGTGTTTAAAATGTTTGCTTGATAGTTTTCATAGTTCCAATTCTTGTGCACGATTCGGATGTTGTGAGTATTCAGTCAAATATTACTCTTATCTACTTCAATTTGCAAAAACCAATTATACTGAAACCAAAAATGAGTCGAAAGTAAGTGAGCCATCTTCGTCGACCATTTGTCATGCAGCAGTTGAATCTATTATACTGGCAATACTGGTCATTGCCGTAATCCATGTATTTGACAATGGCAAAGCAGTTGCATGCAAAGCATTACTTGATTCTGGGTCGCAATTACACTTCATAACAAAAGGTTTAGCCTATCAATTAGGAATTAAGTACTTTAACATGGTTAATCCTAACGCTTGCATTGGCAACTGCACAGTTAACGCAAACGTTTCTTTCAATTATATATGTCTCGCTGCAATCAATTCTCTACCAAAATCGAATTCATATTGCCTAAAATTACTGGATATTAACCAAGCAGCTTTATTGATATTCAAAATTGGTCTTTCCCACATAACATAGAACTAGAAGATTCTAATATCAACTGTCCACAAGCAATAGACCTTTTTATTGGAGTTGAGCTCTACTGCTCACTTATGTTAGAAGTACAAATACAATTTCACGATAAAATGCAAGTATTCCAAAATATAGCCATCGGTTGGATCATCACAAGTAGAAGTGTGATTCCACAAACAGTCAGACATTGCAATCTGGTATCTACAGTTCCTACCCCATCGTTGGGGCAGTTATTTCGTGGCAGTTATTTTGTGAACTCGAAAGACATGAATGACTCTCCAGCAACACAAACCCCTTTTGAAGAACAGGAATGTGAAACATTCTTCCGTTCAGAGCCCTTAAACTTAGGAAACTCTCAAAATGCAGATTTAAAATGTATCCATCATCTAGAACCAAAACTTAATTGGGATCAAGCTCTCCGAAGAAAATATAATGAATTTATGGCAGAATATTAGGAACTCGGTCACATGCAACCAATCAAATTAAGTGAACTTCAATACCCACACTATTTTTTACCACGCCTTTGTGTACATAATAAAACATTTTTACACAAACCAGAATTAAAGTCACCGTGTAACTCAAATTAATGTATTATCTGTATCGATAGAATAGTCCAGAGCGTCGTAATGAATGGCTGGTTCTATTAGTATCACGGACAACTGTGTCTTTTGTAGATAAAATAAAACACAGCCAATCATTTACCAAATTGCAAGGAATATTTGCGTATTGTCTTCGTTTCATCTTTTACTGTTCAAAACAAAGAACCCCCAGATAAACAGAAGTTCATCGAACGAGTCATTTATGGATCCCCACAGTTTACTACTTATTGGAGCTCGAATTCAAAATTCACTTCTTCCTTACGGATCAAAACATCAACTCCTCTTACCCAAATCTATTCCTTTTACTAACATGTTAATGCTTTATTTACATGTAAAACATCTACACGCTGCACCACAACTACTACTGACTATCAGTCGACAGCGGTTCTAGCCAATTGATGGAAAAATTATAGCTCATCTCATCGTCAAAAATTGCATTCACTGTTTCAAAACAAAACCAATCAGTATCGAACATTTCATGGAAAACCTACCTGCAGAGCGAGTCAAACAAGCACGGCCATTCTATAATATTGGAGTCGGTTTCCGTGGGCCGTTACGTATACACCACCGAATACGTTGGAAGACGCCAACAAATGTATATCTGACCATATTTATATGCTTAACGACCCGAGCTGTTCATCTGGAGATCGTTACCGATATTACCACACAAACATTCATCACCGCACTAAACCGGTCCATAGGACGACGCGGTTCATGCCACACTATATTCTTCTACAACGCAATGAATTTTGTTGGTGTCAGATCTGTCCTCCGAAAATTATACGACATGTTCAAGTCTCAAAGACATCATATTAACCTCCTTCCTGGAAACCAATACTACCAAGAAGTCCACATTTTATTGGCCACTGGAAGGCTACTGTGAAGGCAGTTAAGCACCATTTAATCCGAGTAGTTAGAAACTTTTAACTTACCTTCGAAGAGCTCAATACAACTGTTATTCAAATCGGAGCTGTATTGTACTCACACCCCTTTCACCAATATCATCAGATTCAAATGACCTAGAAGCGTCAAAACCTAGTCATTTCCTGAGGTAGTCCGTTAACTGCCATTATCGAGCCTGACATGAAGGATGTCAAAGTATCATTGTCAGTTAGATATGCACATCTTCGAAAGCTACATCACAGTTCCAACTGTGGTACTTAACTGATATATACACTAACTGAAGATACATTACGAAACACTGACACATTTGATTGATCACAAAATTTGCATTCTACAATGATGTGGGTATTAAAGTGCAACACTAAAGTATATACATTAAGAACAAGATGATATTTAAATTTGATTATCAAGTGTTTTGTTGTTGTTGCTTAATATGTTTTGGACACCATTCGAAGGTGATAACTTTTTTTTTTTTGCTGTGTTGTGTTGTTCGCGCCCCCACATCGAACAAATTCAAAAAAAATAAAAAATAAGAAAAATACAATTTCCTTTCTAACCTTTTGATTCACAATCTGCATAATTATAAGTTTAGCAACAAAACAATATATTTAGAGAGGAGACAATAACAGCAACAACAACAAAAAATGTCATTAGTTCATATCGCGAATAATTTATTAAAATAATTCTAACCTTTTATCACTTTGTTTCATATGTCTCTTCATTGTCTTATTCATTAAGCAATGTCGTAATGATTGTTTTTGCGGTAAGATGCATATATACACACACATATTACTTTAAGATAAACGCCGCTTGCGCGCACATCTTGACATTTAAATTTTTAAATCGTAATATAATTTGATATAACTCCTACGTTCGATGTGGTGGAGACACTTTTCCATGGTTTTGAAAAATTGCCTTTATATTTGCATTGATAACGATAGTATCAGGATTATTTTTTAAAATTTTTGCGTTGCTACCGAGTATTTTGAATAAAAAAGTTTCCTCATACTATTAAAAAAAAACTCAATTGCCAAAAAGCTTTCAAAGATAAAATTTCAGATAAAATTTCTATTTGCTACACTAAATTTACTTTAGCAACAGCACGGAATGAGCGTTCTCTCTCATATCACGCTTACTCCCAAAATTAATATGTCACTGTACAGGGTGACTCCTACAGAAGGTACAGGGTGTGTTTGGGATGAATGGATAGTGTAAATGTAGAGTATTGATTAAATATTAGCCTCCGAGGGACTTTATATAGTTCATATAACTGTATTGCAAGTGTTATTTCTCGATAGCTGTTTCTATCCCTTCTTTAATGTGGAGTGAGCGATGAAATTATATACAACTGATGGCCCAGTGGCTCTGATTGGAGTAACGTCATCATTGCTTTTCAGTATAGGTTTCAAAAATTTAGAACTGCCCAACAGAAAATACCATTTTTATTTTTTCTCAGTTCACCATTATTGGTCCTGAAAGCGGTGGATTTAGTTGGGAATAATTACTGTTTTTTTCATTCCATTCGGTTGTTACGGGTGTCTTGGGTGACTTTTTTTCATTAAAGGCTCACCATTCATGCTTTTATGTGACCAACATCTAGTTGCTATCGCGTGAATCTGTATGTCTTATTACATTGGCGTTTCATCGTCTTCCTTGATTGTCAAGGAAAAAAAAAAATAAAAATAATAATATTTAAAATAATAAAAATAATATTTTTGATGTGCCATGTAATGCACAGAGTCATGTATTATAACCGTCAATTACCAGAAATACAATTATAACTTTATATTTCGGTTACTGTCTACACCAACTTTTACCTTACCAGATAACGACGTAGAACGAAATTGGTGCACTTCAAGAAGAGAACTAAAATGTATTAAAGATATACGTATTTTTGGTGATGAAGTATTCAAGATGAACTTACAATAACAGTGCATATAATAGCTGCTAAAACTAAAGTAGCCTCTTTAAAGCAACTGTAAAGTCTGATACTATAAGCGAAGCAGTACTTTCAGCTAAACATGCTCATTTTTATTATCAAGCACTCATTGGAAACTCGTAGTAATAAAACTTTATAGCCCAGAATACTTACAGTGATAAACGTCAAAATGGCCTGAGAATTGACGTCATATTAAACGGTCGGTTTAATCTACATCTTAAATTATTTCTACTTAAAATAAAATCAAACAGGTGATGAGTTTGGCTTTCTATAACTTAAACTATGCTGTTGGAGAATTCAATGGGATTTGTAGTCTCTATATACCAATAATGATATTATTCAGTTTATTTTTTTATTTTTTAAGGGAATCCTCTCAATCTTAGCGTCTTTCTGCTGCTGGCTGTATTTGGCAGTTTTTGTACATAAGAATGCCTCCTAGGCTTAGCTTTTATAAATTATCACTCGTCGTGCTTCGTCTTTCTTACTTTTTGCCACGTTATGAAATTGTCACTATTTATATTCCTTAGAATAATCACAGAACCTTTTAAAACGCATTTAATGTTTCTGGGCATCATTAAATTTAGTTGGCTGGCTAGCCACTCTGCACTCAGCTCTTCATTAGATGATTTCTTTCGTCTTCGACAAGATTGCAGCTGTAATGCAAGTTGTCGATTGTTTCGACATCATTGCTACATTCTCAGCTGCTTGCTTCATCTTAATTTTTAGGTAGAATTTGAACGTTAGGTAAGGATAGTGGATACTGCATCCTCAATTTTCCCCAATAGCCCCAATTTTATTTAAATCCTCGTTCCAGAATGATGAAGACTTATTTACTGCTTGCTGCAATTCTTTTGACATGTTACGTGACACGAAGTTTCACAAAAAAACTATCACAAGCGATTTTTCAGTTTTAACCATCATAATTCTCGTTCGATTCACAGACATTAAAGATATAGTCTTCTGATATCAAATGATCCTTTAAGTAGGATCATTACTGTTTTGGTAGACTAAAGCTCCATCTTATAGCTGCAATGCCAGTAACTCATTTTATTTATAGAGTGTGAGCTACTTCCTTAACGCTTTTGTTTCCAGCAAAAGGAACGGATCTTCATGCTACACGGTCCTGCTTTTTTTTAATTACTTTTCGCATCTTTGCCACTGTTGTTTTTTTTATGATTAGCCTATTGTTCCACCAAGGTAATTTACATTTGTGCGTTTCCATGGTATGACTTTTTCCAATTTGTACGTTTGAATGGGCGTTTAGAGTCCAGTCTTTTTTTACTCCCCTATTGGTAGCCTTTCTCATCCACCCACCACTCATAATTGTAACATCAATATTTTATTCATTATTGTGAACAATTTGTGGCAAGTTTTGTGTTGCCACCACTACCAGTGACCACTCTATTTGAGGCCGCCAACGATTTATGTGAGGTTATCAGTCATAAACAGTTTTCCGTCAGACTAAGTTCAAAGCCTGTTTATATGTTCAGCATATTCTGTTCTATGAGAAGTTGTAAAAGGCTTTGTTAGCTTCTTTACATAGCTTTTCACATTTAGCACCTTCCGCTTTCCTTGGACATGATTTGTGTCATATCCAACCTCAGCACACTGTTTTGACTTTCTGCGACTTTGTTGGACTTTGGAGTATACCTAATTTAATTAGGTATACTCCAAAGTCCAACACCCGAATATAAACTCTGCATTTATTAAGACGAGTATTCACTGAACGGACAAGCTGTTTCTACAGCTATTTTTAGACCAAGCTTATAGTCTGCTTCTGTGAGTTCACCGTTTTTTCGATTATAATGCCATTACTGGTATTGCCAACCTTTTAAATAACTAATTTTGATGGCGTAGAATTTATTAAAGCCTCTACTTTGAAGTGTTTACTTCCTCACTATTAGCGAATTCGAAGCTACTTAAAAGTCCAACATCTCTGATTGAACCTTGTATAGCCTATTTCGTTCAGTAATGCTAATTTTGCTCAGTAACGCTGATTACCCCCATTTTTGTCTTTCGAGCCTCCACAAGGTGATGTGAATGCAAAATTAGACAGTTGCATCGTGGAAATAAAAGGCGGAGTCTTTATCATATATTGTGTTTTGTTTTGATGGAGCTCGAGACTTCGGGACTTCAGGACTTTTCCGATGTTATATACCAAGCAGAATTTTTTCCAATTTAGACGCATTATAACATATAAGATGATTTCGATGCGCCAAGTGGAATGTCTAATGCAGTTTTGTTAATCGATATTTTTACGCATAATAGTTCAATAGACGCATGCTTTTTAATTCAACAAGTTTCCAAGCACCACTGTCAAAGATATTATAAAATAATATCCTATACATCTGTGTAAATTGTGCACATTTATGTTGGACTTAACTATGTGGGTATCCCCATAATCAGTTTCACAAATGGCAAAGTTCTAATCGATTGAAGGTTTATGCCTGTTTCTTTGATTGTACATGACTACAAGGACATTTAATAATTTTCTTAATTTATCGACAGATGCAAAGTGGAACCAGATGTGGTCACAAAAAGTGGCAAAAGTGACTTCCAAATATGGCTCATAATAAAAACGCATATTCATAACTTGAAGAGCAGGAGTGAAATTGAAAAAATTCATATGCGTCGAGTAATGGAGGAGTCACCACCAATTAGGTATGAAGAATTACAAATAATACTTATCCATACAGAAGCAGCAATATTAAATATTCGACCATTGACTCCTTTAAGAGCAATTCAGAAGATTTAAGCTTTTTGACCCCAGGTCATTTTTAATTAAGTTAGTCTATTATTGAAGTACGGTGTGAAAACACCAACGACGTCAGGCTAAAATTCAAAGAAACATAGGAATTTGTGTAAAATATGTCAACAGGAATTTTGGAAAATGGAGCATTCGAGTATTTGAACAAAAATGATAAAAATTGGGGCATCACCAACGTAACTTCTAAAAAGGCAAGTTTATTTTTATCTAAGAGAGAAATGACCATTTAACAACAAAATATGAAAGTGCAAGTGTTCAAGAATATTTTTAATATTTCCGAAGTGGGGTCTAAAGACATCCGTATAGTAAAAATATGTGATCCACTGCTCAGATATCTTCGACTTGATCGAAACCATTTTTGTATGGGTCATGCAATAAAAATTGTTGACATGCGGCACATACATTCGACGTCACACAATATAAATTACCCCGTCAATTATGCTGGTTGTATATCGTATATGGTCGAAAAATGCTTGCAGCCACATTAATTGACTGTCTAGATGTACATACAATTTAGTTGCAGTTAACTTGCGCCGTTTATTAAGAACAATAAAAGATTTTTTTTATTATTTATTTTTTGTTATCAATTTCATGTCTTGAATTTAAATATACAAAGTAATAAACTTTTATGATTTCGCGAAACTTTTTAAATTTTTTTTTTTGGAATTGAATGTTATCTGATGCTTCTGGATGAATATAAAAATAACGAATTTTATAATTGATTGTAGCTCGAAATAAGACTATGTATACGTATTATAGTATATGATGTGTACATGAGATGCATGCATAAGAAACAATTTTGTTTTTTAAAAGCCCGTTAAAGTGTAATAATAGATCAAAGATTGAAAAGTGGTGTAAAAAAATTGTAAATTTGTACGTAAGGTAATAAGACTCTTAGCGATGCGATGATGATTAATAAAATTGGTTGAAGTAAATTTTGTATACTATAGAATATATTGTATGCTGCTGGGCATGTTGAAAAATTTGCATTATTACATATATGAAATGTAGAATTACATAACTAAATAATTTATTATGCTGCTGGTACAGTGTATTTTTTCCCAACAGCAGTAAGCATTCTCTTCGATAACAAATTTAATAGCAAAGAGAAAACGACAGGAGTGGTTTAAATTAGTTTAGTTCATTAAGCCATAAGTGGTCAACTTTATTAAGACATTAAATTAGCTTTGAAAATATGAATGCCAAAATGAACAGGATTCACGTCATGATTTAAGATTTAATTTATTTAAGAATCAAGATTCAAGATTCAACTGTCAAGATTCAAGATTCAAGATTCAAGATTCAAGATTCAAGATTCAAGATTCAAGATTCAAGATTCAAGATTCAAGATTCAAGATTCAAGATTCAAGATTCAAGATTCAAGATTCAAGATTCAAGATTCAAGATTCAAGATTCAAGATTCAAGATTCAAGATTCAAGATTCAAGATTCAAGATTCAAGATTCAAGATTCAAGATTCAAGATTCAAGATTCAAGATTCAAGATTCAAGATTCAAGATTCAAGATTCAAGATTCAAGATTCAAGATTCAAGATTCAAGATTCAAGATTCAAGATTCAAGATTCAAGATTCAAGATTCAAGATTCAAGATTCAAGATTCAAGATTCAAGATTCAAGATTCAAGATTCAAGATTCAAGATTCAAGATTCAAGATTCAAGATTCAAGATTCAAGATTCAAGATTCAAGATTCAAGATTCAAGATTCAAGATTCAAGATTCAAGATTCAAGATTCAAGATTCAAGATTCAAGATTCAAGATTCAAGATTCAAGATTCAAGATTCAAGATTCAAGATTCAAGATTCAAGATTCAAGATTCAAGATTCAAGATTCAAGATTCAAGATTCAAGATTCAAGATTCAAGATTCAAGATTCAAGATTCAAGATTCAAGATTCAAGATTCAAGATTCAAGATTCAAGATTCAAGATTCAAGATTCAAGATTCAAGATTCAAGATTCAAGATTCAAGATTCAAGATTCAAGATTCAAGATTCAAGATTCAAGATTCAAGATTCAAGATTCAAGATTCAAGATTCAAGATTCAAGATTCAAGATTCAAGATTCAAGATTCAAGATTCAAGATTCAAGATTCAAGATTCAAGATTCAAGATTCAAGATTCAAGATTCAAGATTCAAGATTCAAGATTCAAGATTCAAGATTCAAGATTCAAGATTCAAGATTCAAGATTCAAGATTCAAGATTCAAGATTCAAGATTCAAGATTCAAGATTCAAGATTCAAGATTCAAGATTCAAGATTCAAGATTCAAGATTCAAGATTCAAGATTCAAGATTCAAGATTCAAGATTCAAGATTCAAGATTCAAGATTCAAGATTCAAGATTCAAGATTCAAGATTCAAGATTCAAGATTCAAGATTCAAGATTCAAGATTCAAGATTCAAGATTCAAGATTCAAGATTCAAGATTCAAGATTCAAGATTCAAGATTCAAGATTCAAGATTCAAGATTCAAGATTCAAGATTCAAGATTCAAGATTCAAGATTCAAGATTCAAGATTCAAGATTCAAGATTCAAGATTCAAGATTCAAGATTCAAGATTCAAGATTCAAGATTCAAGATTCAAGATTCAAGATTCAAGATTCAAGATTCAAGATTCAAGATTCAAGATTCAAGATTCAAGATTCAAGATTCAAGATTCAAGATTCAAGATTCAAGATTCAAGATTCAAGATTCAAGATTCAAGATTCAAGATTCAAGATTCAAGATTCAAGATTCAAGATTCAAGATTCAAGATTCAAGATTCAAGATTCAAGATTCAAGATTCAAGATTCAAGATTCAAGATTCAAGATTCAAGATTCAAGATTCAAGATTCAAGATTCAAGATTCAAGATTCAAGATTCAAGATTCAAGATTCAAGATTCAAGATTCAAGATTCAAGATTCAAGATTCAAGATTCAAGATTCAAGATTCAAGATTCAAGATTCAAGATTCAAGATTCAAGATTCAAGATTCAAGATTCAAGATTCAAGATTCAAGATTCAAGATTCAAGATTCAAGATTCAAGATTCAAGATTCAAGATTCAAGATTCAAGATTCAAGATTCAAGATTCAAGATTCAAGATTCAAGATTCAAGATTCAAGATTCAAGATTCAAGATTCAAGATTCAAGATTCAAGATTCAAGATTCAAGATTCAAGATTCAAGATTCAAGATTCAAGATTCAAGATTCAAGATTCAAGATTCAAGATTCAAGATTCAAGATTCAAGATTCAAGATTCAAGATTCAAGATTCAAGATTCAAGATTCAAGATTCAAGATTCAAGATTCAAGATTCAAGATTCAAGATTCAAGATTCAAGATTCAAGATTCAAGATTCAAGATTCAAGATTCAAGATTCAAGATTCAAGATTCAAGATTCAAGATTCAAGATTCAAGATTCAAGATTCAAGATTCAAGATTCAAGATTCAAGATTCAAGATTCAAGATTCAAGATTCAAGATTCAAGATTCAAGATTCAAGATTCAAGATTCAAGATTCAAGATTCAAGATTCAAGATTCAAGATTCAAGATTCAAGATTCAAGATTCAAGATTCAAGATTCAAGATTCAAGATTCAAGATTCAAGATTCAAGATTCAAGATTCAAGATTCAAGATTCAAGATTCAAGATTCAAGATTCAAGATTCAAGATTCAAGATTCAAGATTCAAGATTCAAGATTCAAGATTCAAGATTCAAGATTCAAGATTCAAGATTCAAGATTCAAGATTCAAGATTCAAGATTCAAGATTCAAGATTCAAGATTCAAGATTCAAGATTCAAGATTCAAGATTCAAGATTCAAGATTCAAGATTCAAGATTCAAGATTCAAGATTCAAGATTCAAGATTCAAGATTCAAGATTCAAGATTCAAGATTCAAGATTCAAGATTCAAGATTCAAGATTCAAGATTCAAGATTCAAGATTCAAGATTCAAGATTCAAGATTCAAGATTCAAGATTCAAGATTCAAGATTCAAGATTCAAGATTCAAGATTCAAGATTCAAGATTCAAGATTCAAGATTCAAGATTCAAGATTCAAGATTCAAGATTCAAGATTCAAGATTCAAGATTCAAGATTCAAGATTCAAGATTCAAGATTCAAGATTCAAGATTCAAGATTCAAGATTCAAGATTCAAGATTCAAGATTCAAGATTCAAGATTCAAGATTCAAGATTCAAGATTCAAGATTCAAGATTCAAGATTCAAGATTCAAGATTCAAGATTCAAGATTCAAGATTCAAGATTCAAGATTCAAGATTCAAGATTCAAGATTCAAGATTCAAAATTCTAGATTCAAGATTCAAGATTCAAGATTCAAGATTCAAGATTCAAGATTCAAGATTCAAGATTCTAAATTCTAAATTCTAAATTCTAAATTCTAAATTCTAAATTCTAAATTCTAAATTCTAAATTCTAAATTCTAAATTCTAAATTCTAAATTATAAATTCTAAATTCTAAATTCTAAATTCTAAATTCTAAATTCTAAATTCTAAATTCTAAATTCTAAATTCTAAATTCTAAATTCTAAATTCTAAATTCTAAATTCTAAATTCTAAATTCTAAATTCTAAATTCTAAATACTAAATTCTAAATTCTAAATTCTAAATTCTAAATTCTAAATTCTAAATTCTAAATTCTAAATTCTAAATTCTAAATTCTAAATTCTAAATTCTAAATTCTAAATTCTAAATTCTAAATTCTAAATTCTAAATTCTAAATTCTAAATTCTAAATTCTAAATTCTAAATTCTAAATTCTAAATTCTAAATTCTAAATTCTAAATTCTAAATTCTAAATTCTAAATTCTAAATTCTAAATTCTAAATTCTAAATTTTAAATTCTAAATTCTAAATTCTAAATTCTAAATTCTAAATTCTAAATTCTAAATTCTAAATTCTAAATTCTAAATTCTAAATTCTAAATTCTAAATTCTAAATTCTAAATTCTAAATTCTAAATTCTAAATTCTAAATTCTAAATTCTAAATTCTAAATTCTAAATTCTAAATTCTAAATTCTAAATTCTAAATTCTAAATTCTAAATTCTAAATTCTAAATTCTAAATTCTAAATTCTAAATTCTAAATTCTAAATACTAAATTCTAAATTCTAAATTCTAAATTCTAAATTCTAAATTCTAAATTCTAAATTCTAAATTCTAAATTCTAAATTCTAAATTCTAAATTCTAAATTCTAAATTCTAAATTCTAAATTCTAAATTCTAAATTCTAAATTCTAAATTCTAAATTCTAAATTCTAAATTCTAAATTCTAAATTCTAAATTCTAAATTCTAAATTCTAAATTCTAAATTCTAAATTCTAAATTCTAAATTCTAAATTCTAAATTCTAAATTCTAAATTCTAAATTCTAAAATATTTTGTTTCGTACCGGGCAGAAGCCCCAGTCAACACAATATATAATGTGAGGAATATTAGAGCAAAACGCAGCATCAAGAGACTCTAGCGGCACATTTATCGTTAGATGTGATTAGGATGTGATTAAATGATTTAAAGAGCAAATCAGAAAATTGGAAATGAAACGCAAATCTGCAAATATGCCTAAGATAGCGCGCTGTACCAGTCATTTATCAATATAGATATATTACGCTGGGCTATATGTCTTATTTACCATTAGTTGAAATTCTATTTCGAGATTGTTAGAAATATTTTCTACCACTTCATGCTATTTTCAAAACTAGTTGCAGTGCTACCAAATTGAGGATTACTGTTTGGCAGTTCCCATACTAGAACCTCGTGAATATTTCTCTTGTGCAACTCAGTAAAATATTGTTTTGAGCCCCTAGCTATCTACAGTAATGGAAATGAAAAGTGCCTCGTTGAAACGATCAAAATCCGTTCTGACGTCTTTTCAGAAGTGAGCACTGAAAACGACGTGGTTCTAAATCTTCTAGCTAGATTTTCATCCATGTTCAGCACAACAAGTATTTGATGTTACTATAGCAAGATCTCACTATTGCAAGGATGAACAAGTATGATTAATCGGCTTTCATCTCGATGCATCCAAAATCGTCTATTTCTAAGGACTGGACCTGATTATGCAGGCAACTTTTCATCAAAAAGAATAAACTCAACAAATTTCCAGGGGGAAAAGAATACGTCGGATTTTTTGTCTGTTTAGCTTTTAAAAAACTTAAAACTAAAGTGGAACGATATCGTGGCATTCGGAAAAGCGATTATGTTAATTGGGTTAATCTGGACTTAATTAGAAATCGTTTTCGAAAGCTTCTCATCTTTTTTTCTCCAATTTATTTTTCCCATTTTCCAACATATTAAAGCACGTATTTTGAGTTTGGGACTAGTCGTATTCGAAATCATTGTGCATGTGGATCAGAAACAAACGGAGATCGTTGTTAAAAGTGTGAAAAATCAAACTAATAATTTGATGCCGTTTAGGGAGCATTGCCATGCTTTGGTTTTACCTTCAAAATTTACTGTTAACACATTTTTCAAGACAGTGATTGCATTTTGAGGATCAAAATTGTGTTAATCAATCTTCGAGATCATATGCAAGTATTGTAAATGCAAGTACATAAATGCAAGTAAAAAGAGAAACGTCAACAAATGCATGTATTGAGACAAAGACGATTAAAAATTACATCAATCACAGTTAATTTAATACACGATAATTATCTTGACAAATTGTAAAATTTATACAATTGCAGGCAAATTAATAAAAAACCACTCAATACCCACCTACAACAACTCTATCAAATATATCGAATCGATATACCTTCGTTTGCTTATTGGTTGCAATTTTTCACAGAACACAACGATCGTAACATTGAAAAGTGAACATAAAATAATTATTAGATTATTTAAAAAAAAAAAAAGTAAATAAGAAAACGAAAAAGAAAATCATCTATAATTAACCACCATCACGATAACGATCGAAGAAGAAAATATAACAAAAATGAATCGATCGCTAAAACAATTTATCGATCTGTTTGTGTGTGTCTATCGGTATGAAATCAATTACGATCAATTAATTTTGAGGAAGAATCTAATATTTCTTGTATACGGTAACTGTTAATCACCACAATCAACATTATTGTACTCTATAATTATTTTATCGATCGAATCTAGATCGTATGCGGGTTAAATAATAATTCAAGCCAAATACAAAGACAGCGCAGCGCGATCAGTGCATGCATATTGCAATTTCGATTAAATCGAAAATGACAATAATTAGTTATCAAGGTAAGGACGAATAAAATTGCATAGCATTTTGTTATTTATGATCATTGAAGTTTATTATTAGAATATTACTATAGTATTTTGTTATGATCTTAAATTAATATTTACTTGTTCATCTAGATTTATTTACAGTATGGTTTAAAGAACATTCAACCAGTGTCTGATATGGTTTTCAGTTTTAACGCTCATTCATATGTGTATACGGTTATTTTACTGCCGTATTTCTTATGTTAAGCTAGGTTAACAACAAGAGGAAGTTGATCCTATTTTAAATGATTCAAGTGGTTGACTTCCATTTGCAAGTATAAGTTTACCAACCACTGTTGTGTCAGTTTTCCAATGCTATAATAATAGGATTATATTGATCTCGAATGGATGTTAAGGCATATTTAAATATTGGCATGCTGATGTTGCTGCGAACTATATTAAATTTTGCACATTCATATGAATCACACTGCCAATATGGTTGGCATCATTTGGCTCACTAGAAGGGAAAATAATCAAGTATGCGTCATTGGGTCCATATTTGCAGAAACAATTTGTAGTGTGATGAATTTTTGATTGGGGTCTTGCAAGTTATCTGGTTAAATATGAATGACTCATTCAAATGGCGGCTCACCGTCTTCGTTTACAAAGATTATTGTGGCCACAATTTCATGCATAAGTATAAAACATGACGCAATTTTTTTAATTTAGCACAATGATTCTGATCATGTGCTGCATGATTTTGACGAGCGTCTTAAAGAGTCTCATTGTTTATTGGCTGTTTGTGAGATGCTTTGTGATCAGTTTGCCTATTGACGCAAATGACAATGCATTGTTGAGCAAACGAATGTGGTCACCGAAATGAACATGTTGTGGATTTTGTGGATCTGACAAATAGCCAAGGAATTAAAATGTTTTACTTCGGCAATAAATTTTTAACATTAACCAGATGAAACTTCAGACACTACAGTAACTGATTTAAGATGCTAGCAAGAGTCACCATCGATCATTAAAGATCAATACGTGGTTGCAAGCTTGACGATCCAGCTCACGTTCACGTAGCATTTCGAGGCATAATGTGAGACGAGACATTGTAATAGCAGGCGCGCGCTCATATCACGAAAACATTAGATAACCTTGCAACTGAACACCACCCTACAAGTATACTTCATTTTTTCCCCACCAAAACCATCCAAAAAACGATTAGATAGCGCAATTGCAACAACAAACCTCAATCGAGTCAACGCCTTTACTTACATGACAAACTAATCAACCTTGCATTTCTCATATACACAGAAGATCAATATTTACGGCCAAAAATTGCTCAAGATACTTTTCGGTCTACAACGTTTATTCATGCACGCTTTCATTCTAATAGATGTGAATTGTACTATCAAAGGTGTCAATTTCTTTAGCAATTTCGGTTCTTCTTTTCGATCTGAAACGCTAACGACTGACTGGTTGATTTCACGACTTAGTTATCAGTTAATGCTACAACGGTATGGGTCGATACACCCATCCCTCTTCACAATCGACAACGGTTATGGCACGCTACAAAAAATTATTCTTCCCTAACAGCGGAGCCAAACTATAATTTAACCGTAAAAACTCCATGGTTTATCATATTGATAGGTCATTTACCAATTTTAAGACCACGTCGACAAGAGCCAATATACGTCACAAAACAGCTAATACCGAATACCAATATATGGAGGACTTTGGAATTTGTAGGTCATCGGCATATTCTGTATTTTGCTCACTTCATGTGGTAAAAAAAGATCTGGATTGGAAATCTTGTGCTAATTTTCCAAGGCTTAATGCGGTCATATTACCCTTACGCCGTTTAATGGCCCTTATTCAATTTTGTAAAAACAGGACATATTTTTCGACTTTAACTTCTCATGATAAACAACAATTACTTAAGGAGTAATTCTCATGATTCCCAAGATTCTCAAGATTCTCAATATTATCAAGATTTTTAAGATTCTCAAAATTTCCTAGATTCCCAATATTCTCAAGATACTCAGGACTCTCAAGATTCTTAAGATTCTCAAGATTCTCAAGATTCTCAAGATTCTCAAGATTCTCAAGATTCCCAAGATTCTCAAGATTCTCAAGATTCTCAAGATTCTCAAGATTCTCAAGATTCTCAAGATTCTCAAGATTCTCAAGATTCTCAAGATTCTCAAGATTCTCAAGATTCTCAAGATTCTCAAGATTCTCAAGATTCTCAAGATTCTCAAGATTCTCAAGATTCTCAAGATTCTCAAGATTCTCAAGATTCTCAAGATTCTCAAGATTCTCAACATTCTCAACATTCTCAAGATTCTCAAGATTCTCAAGATTCTCAAGATTCTCAAGATTCTCAAGATTCTCAAGATTCTCAAGATTCTCAAGATTCTCAAGATTCTCAAGATTCTCAAGATTCTCAAGATTCTCAAGATTCTCAAGATTCTCAAGATTCTCAAGATTCACAAGATTCTCAAGATTCTCAAGATTCTCAAGATTCTCAAGATTCTCAAGATTCTCAAGATTCTCAAGATTCTCAAGATTCTCAAGATTCCCAAGATCCTCAAGATTCTCCAAATTCTCATGATTCCCAAGATTCTCAAGATTCTCAATATTTTTAAGATTTTTAAGATTCTCAAAATTTCCTTGATTCCCATTATTCCCAAGATACTCAGGACTCTCAAGATTCTCAAAATTCTCAAGATTCTCAAGATTCTCAAGATTCTCAAGATTCTCAAGATTCTCAAGATTCTCAAGATTCTCAAGATTCTCAAGATTCTCAAGATTCCCAAGATCCTCAAGATTCTCCAAATTCTCATGATTCCCAAGATTCTCAAGATTCTCAATATTTTTAAGATTTTTAAGATTCTCAAAATTTCCTTGATTCCGAATATTCTCAAGATACTCAGGACTCTCAAGATTCTCAAAATTCTCAAGATTCTCAAGATTCTCAAGATTCTCAAGATTCTCAAGATTCTCAAGATTCTCAAGATTCTCAAGATTCTCAAGATTCTCAAGATTCTCTAAATTTGTAAGATTCACAAAATTCACGAGTTCCACAAAATTCACAATATTTGGATAATTCATGAGATTCAATAAGCTTAAACAAGCTCAATAAGGTTAAAAAGAATTATACGATTTACAAGATTTTTAAGAGTCACAGGTTCCTCAATATGCACATTTAAATGAAGACTAATAAACTTCACAAAATTTTCAAGATCCAGAACATTCACAAAGACCATAAGACTTACAAAGTTCACAAGACTTAGAAGAAGATTCAAAAAAATTCACAAGATCCACACGAGATTCATAAAATTCACAGGATTCATAACACAAGATACAAGATCCACGCTAGAATATTATTAAAGAAAATATGTGTCATGGCTGTTATTCCATTATTTTTGACTATGTGGTGCCTTTTAAAAGGTTGTTTAGGGCAGTTTAGAAAAAAACTACAATATTTCATTATCAAAAATTCGGATAACTCATTAAAATGTCTTTTAAGTGTTCTACAGATCATACTGTCTATTGATAATCCAGTTTAGGCATAGTTTTCAACAAGTCTAATTATTTAAAAAAAACAATCATTTACAACAAATTAACTTTGATTTAATTAATGTGACCTTAACTGCGTATAGAGACCAATTCAGTCATACTCTAAATATTTCAGTTTACAGTTGATTTTTTTTTTCGTTTTAAAAATGGGCTATGTTATATAATGTATGTTGGTTTCGAGTCTTAAAATTAAATACACGACATACAGCCTTCACATGACATTGGGAAATGATGCATCACGTACCAAAATCAATAAAAAAATAAAAATAAAATTAAAAAAATTTGGAACAGTTAAACATTCATTCACCATCAATGATACAACAAAAAAAAATCTATGTGTTTGGATACACATTTTTTGTGTTTTTTTTTTTTTTTAATTTACAGACCACAAAAATGTAACACCGACCGACGAGTTTTAATACGCAGTGTCGATAAATTTTATAATCGATTTTAGTGTTTGATCTACTTCTAAACTAAAACTACTTGTTGCCGGAACCGCCTTACATATTTAAGCAGTTACAAGGCGGTACTTTGGTTACACTTTAACCAAACTTAATTACAACAATTTAAACGGATTTTCTATTTTCAAGGCTATCGATATCATTATTGGTTGGATTCAGCTAAATTATGGGTTTTTGCAATAGATTTTTGAATTTACAAAATCGACACAAACCGAATCGTATAATGAGTGAAATCTAATAAATTTTGTAATCTGCAATCAATTAGAAACTAAGGTAGTTATTATTATGGTAATTCAGTTGGTGTTTACCTAACTTACATTTTAAATTTAAGAAAACCAAGTTATACATACTCCTTATCTAATAAATCCACTGATGGCATTATCGCTATGAGACACAGTATCATCCTAGATGATTTTTAATGAACGAACTACTCTTAAGGCAATTAACATATAAACAGATGCCACTTGCTGCTTACTTATAATATCTTTATACTATGTAGACTATATGTACACGGACTGGCGAGCACCTCCTACATTCGGCATCATTCGAATTAAAACTCCATTCAATCTTCCAGTTTTCTCATCTCAACAGTGTATAAATGGGCTTTAAATGATAGTCTAGCGTCTATTATTCCTCAAAGATACTTAATAATTGATTTATACATCACAATATGTTGTCCACCCACTATATCCTTTTTGCTTTCCAATTTTTTCTCATGCGGAGATCAAACTTTTTTCCGTCTTCTGTTCTATTAAGTTCAAACCTATAGAAACTAGTCAAACCTCAATGACACTTGAGTGTAATTTGCACTCCCATCTAGTCGAAATAAAAGCATTTATAACATCCAACGTGACCACACTGCACAATATTTTTGAAACCTCCCTTCAATCTGACAACTGCAAAAATCTCGGACGAGCTTAATTACATCATTGTTTAAGTGCGCTTTCTGGCATCCATATTAATTTCAGGCAGACCTTTTTGTTTTAAATGGCCTCCTGTAGTCTTTTGCAAATATACTTCTCTTGCTATTTTATCAACTGTATCGTATTTAGCAAGATTGGACTGCATGATGATGAATTTTTCTAATGCCTCCATTCTTTTTGGTAGAAGTTTTCTGTGAATTTCTGTGGCATTGATGCATCACATCACAAACTCTTGTAATATAATCGATCATTAGATAAGTTTCTAACAAAACTAAACGTCTTCCAGTAGGAAAATATAAAAGTTCAGCAAGCGTTTTATGATTCCAGCCATTAATTTAATTTTTTCTGAAGAACATCCCTTGGTGGTTTTACATCATGCAAGATGCACAAAATAGCTTAGTGATCCTTGTGTATAGAGTTTACTCACTTCCTAAATTAATACTTAATTTAGAAGACACGCACAAATCTATATAAGATAAACTTTCGAGGTAGCACTATCTCTCTGAAAATTGTAGGTGCTACTAACATGCAGCAAGTAATAAAAAAATGTTCAGTAGAGCTTTCATCTATCAATTATAACTCAGCTTCTCCGTTCATCGGCTCAGGCATTAAAATCGCCAAAAAACTATGACTAGGCGCACCACTATGGTTGCACTGGGATACGCATGTCAGCTTTAGATATTAACTACATCGATGAGCTTTAGATATTAACTACATCTAGTGGTGCTGAACCAAATTCAGCACCACTAGAAATTTTTTTGATGGATAACATCACACAAATCCAAATAGCTCGATTTAATAAATCTACTGCCCAAGTCTTAATATCAAACTTCTTATTATTTTCGCATGTCATAACATCGTCTGCGTCCAAATTACGTAACTGGATCGTTACTTCATCCTTTTGGAATATGATTTTCTTGTTCGCACTCCCTGCTTAACTTACACCTTTACTTTGTTCGTTTTGGGTCCTTTTGTTTTTAAAGAAGGCTACTGTCATTTTGAGTCCTCCAAACAAAGCTTTTACCATTTTTACAGAGATAGTTCGTTTTTTTACACTCCAATGATTCAAGACATGAAAAATCTCGTTCCGTCTATATTATCTAAATCAATATCTTTTAGTTTTTACTTCTTTAATTGCTTCCTTTATCAAGGCTTTAATATCAGCTTCATGATCATACATTTTTTCGAATTGGGGTTGGAAAACCGCAATTTGAGGTTATTTCCTAATGTTTTCCAACTATATCACAAGAGCTCCCTTTGCAGTTTGGCAATTATGAATAACTTTTTACTCCAGAGTGGTACGTCCTGAGTCTAATTTTTCTTTCCTTAGCAGTTCGAAAGATATTGACACAGATGCTTTCTAATTGTTTCTAAGCGCATTCATAGAGTAGGTCGTTTTCAATATTTTTCACCTTTGTGTCTACATCAAACGCATCCAGTGTTTCGCTAATTCCAATATCTTGACTATTCGGAATGACTCTTTTGCATTAACAATTGCTTTGTAATCGCTGGTATATGCAATCTTTGCAAGTAAACATTTTTCAGATGGTTTATTTTGTAACACTTGACCGTGCTAACTTAATTCTTGTGAGTTCCATTTGGTCTCATATAGATCAGGAAGAAAGACTGCTAATTAGCTATTTGTGTTTATGTAAGCGATTGTTGAGACTCTTATTTTTCTAAATGGATCATTTTTCAAACTGGTTCCAAATATGGAGGCTCCCCAATAAATTGAACTATAGAAACTTATAACAATTTTTGGTTGGCAGCCAAGTTTCTTACTACTGGAACATTGCTGTCGTTGGAGTTCAACGATTAGAAGCCCTCTTGCTCACCTTCTACAGCCGCCGGTACTGGGATTCCTGTAGTTTTGTCGTTATTTTTTTTCATTATTGGTTTTTTATTGGAGTGCCTTTGCCTAGTATTTTATAACAAAGTACTTTCCAGTTTTATTTCAGCCTCATTTTGCGTGAGGAATGGACGCTCTTTGAAGACACATTTCCAGATGAACAGCCGCTTCATGGCAATTTTGGTCCGAAAGAGGGATTAATTTTTTAACTTCCTTCTAAATTTTAACTTTTTAACTTTTTAACTTTTTAACTTTTTAACTTTTTAACTTTTTAACTTTTTAACTTTTTAACTTTTTAACTTTTTAACTTTTTAACTTTTTAACTTTTTAACATTTTAACTTTTTAACTTTTTAACTTTTTAACTTTTTAACTTTTTAACTTTTTAACTTTTTAACTTTTTAACTTTTTAACTTTTTAACTTTTTAACTTTTTAACTTTTTAACTTTTTAACTTTTTAACTTTTTAACTTTTTAACTTTTTAACTTTTTAACTTTTTAACTTTTTAACTTTTTAACTTTTTAACTTTTTAACTTTTTAACTTTTTAACTTTTTAACTTTTTAACTTTTTAACTTTTTAACTTTTTAACTTTTTAACTTTTTAACTTTTTAACTTTTTAACTTTTTAACTTTTTAACTTTTTAACTTTTTAACTTTTTAACTTTTTAACTTTTTAACTTTTTAACTTTTTAACTTTTTAACTTTTTAACTTTTTAACTTTTTAACTTTTTAACTTTTTAACTTTTTAACTTTTTAACTTTTTAACTTTTTAACTTTTTAACTTTTTAACTTTTTAACTTTTTAACTTTTTAACTTTTTAACTTTTTAACTTTTTAACTTTTTAACTTTTTAACTTTTTAACTTTTTAACTTTTTAACTTTTTAACTTTTTAACTTTTTAACTTTTTAACTTTTTAACTTTTTAACTTTTTAACTTTTTAACTTTTTAACTTTTTAACTTTTTAACTTTTTAACTTTTTAACTTTTTAACTTTTTAACTTTTTAACTTTTTAACTTTTTAACTTTTTAACTTTTTAACTTTTTAACTTTTTAACTTTTTAACTTTTTAACTTTTTAACTTTTTAACTTTTTAACTTTTTAACTTTTTAACTTTTTAACTTTTTAACTTTTTAACTTTTTAACTTTTTAACTTTTTAACTTTTTAACTTTTTAACTTTTTAACTTTTTAACTTTTTAACTTTTTAACTTTTTAACTTTTTAACTTTTTAACTTTTTAACTTTTTAACTTTTTAACTTTTTAACTTTTTAACTTTTTAACTTTTTAACTTTTTAACTTTTTAACTTTTTAACTTTTTAACTTTTTAACTTTTTAACTTTTTAACTTTTTAACTTTTTAACTTTTTAACTTTTTAACTTTTTAACTTTTTAACTTTTTAACTTTTTAACTTTTTAACTTTTTAACTTTTTAACTTTTAACTTTTAACTTTTTAACTTTTTAACTTTTTAACTTTTTAACTTTTTAACTTTTTAACTTTTTAACTTTTTAACTTTTTAACTTTTTAACTTTTTAACTTTTTAACTTTTTAACTTTTTAACTTTTTAACTTTTTAACTTTTTAACTTTTTAACTTTTTAACTTTTTAACTTTTTAACTTTTTAACTTTTTAACTTTTTAACTTTTTAACTTTTTAACTTTTTAACTTTTTAACTTTTTAACTTTTTAACTTTTTAACTTTTTAACTTTTTAACTTTTTAACTTTTTAACTTTTTAACTTTTTAACTTTTTAACTTTTTAACTTTTTAACTTTTTAACTTTTTAACTTTTTAACTTTTTAACTTTTTAACTTTTTAACTTTTTAACTTTTTAACTTTTTAACTTTTTAACTTTTTAACTTTTTAACTTTTTAACTTTTTAACTTTTTAACTTTTTAACTTTTTAACTTTTTAACTTTTTAACTTTTTAACTTTTTAACTTTTTAACTTTTTAACTTTTTAACTTTTTAACTTTTTAACTTTTAACTTTTTAACTTTTTAACTTTTTAACTTTTTAACTTTTTAACTTTTTAACTTTTTAACTTTTTAACTTTTTAACTTTTTAACTTTTTAACTTTTTAACTTTTTAACTTTTTAACTTTTTAACTTTTTAACTTTTTAACTTTTTAACTTTTTAACTTTTTAACTTTTTAACTTTTTAACTTTTTAACTTTTTAACTTTTTAACTTTTTAACTTTTTAACTTTTTAACTTTTTAACTTTTTAACTTTTTAACTTTTTAACTTTTTAACTTTTTAACTTTTTAACTTTTTAACTTTTTAACTTTTTAACTTTTTAAACACGAATTGCAAACCTGACCGAATAGATATGCATATTCTGAGACCAACACGTAATCATATACGACGGACTACCCCCCTCACATCCTATTTCAATTCTAACTCGTTACTGTCGTACCTTACTTGACAGACAACCGCTATCTGAAACTTAGTATTAGTGAGGAAAATCTTCCAGGACTAGAATCTTTTATCCCTTTGGAGAAACTGTGTTACATACAAAATGCATAGCAGGCCCCCATAATATACCACGTCAATGGTAAACCAAATTAAAAGTGATTCAATCATAAGTTTGCTAACCTAGAAACGAATTGGAGGTTCATCGCTGTCAATGATAACATGAGATGCATGGAAGACAACAAATATAAAGAATATAAATAACATTTTTGCTGGCTGGAGCCTCAATATTTGACTCCAACCACATATCTAGTCAGTTACTCCGTCAGGTATGATTTCAAAGCATATTTAAGAAGATTCCGTTGTTTAGTCTCAGGTGATGATTCAGTTTTTCTTTTCTTACTCTTCCTGTAATGTTTTTCATTACTTTTAGGGGTCCAAAAGTTAAAAAGTTAAAAGTTAAAGGCGGCTGCACGTATGCGGCTCGTGCGCGGCTCATATCAGCCGCATACCAACCAATCAAATTACTACATCTTAACCATGTGACATGATTTACCAATCAAATCTCTTGTTTGCGGAACAAAAAATAAATAAAATAATAAAATAAAAATTACAAAGAATAACAACAAAGTAAATTAAAAAATGTTTTTACTCTGTTTTAATTTTGTTTTTATTTTTTATATTTTTGTTTTGTTTTTTTTTTTCGCAAACGAGTGATTTGATTGGTACATCCATTGATTGAATGGTTTGGGGCTGATATGTGTCGTGCGCGAGCCGCATACGTGCAGCCACTTTTAGATACTCAATTATTCGCTTAGCTTTGCAAATAATTGCTTTATTCGCTGTAGCCTACCCCAGAGTTTTTAATTGTATTTATCTATGCATATAATTATTTTACTAAAACCAGCTTCTCGCGCATTGTACAATTTCTGCTTTTTTCACTGTTGCTGTGTAATGTTTGGCCCACCCTACAATTCATACCAGCTTTATGATCCGAAGATGATGAAATTTCCATAAATTATCAATAAATAATTTTTTGGGTTGTGTGCATTGCATATGATCTTGTTGGTTCGCCGAATTTATTTTATTTAACTTCCTAAATTGATCTGAATTTGCCTTTTATTTGCCTTCTTATTCTCCTTCTATACAATGAATATTGCTGAATACATAAACTCTTACAATTTACGATAAACAATAATTTATCGTATTTACTATACAGCTAAAAATGACTCAATATAATAAAAGACTTAAGTCATAAAAGAAATGAAAATTTTCATTCATAGACCGTCTTCCTGTTTTTGCCATAAAAAAGAAATAACATTGAATAACCGTAAACATGCAGATTAGATATGGAAGCGACCGCACAAACACCTCTTTGCCTATATACAAAACCCATGTAGTATACGAGTATGCAAATAAAAAAATGATTTTAGTGCTTTGGTTCAAATTAGTTGTCTAATAAATCATTTTTTTTTATTAATTGACTATTCTCATTCCAGAACTACTAAACTAAAATAAGACTATCCACTTAAGTGCAAACAAAAATTTAATTTCATTTTTCAATCCGGCTAAAATGTCCTTCCAAAACTATGTCTTGCGTTGATCATAACAACACCCGTGCATAAAAGCGCGATTTCATAACATTTCTAGTTTCTATTTTCCATGAACATTTTAACCATTAAAATTATTTTTATGTAGAAACTAAAAGTAAAACGATAAAAATTGTTATCCGGATCTTACGTTATACCAATATCGCGCGAGCACATATCATAATCCAATCGATTACATTAAATTAAAAATTAAACGAGACACACACACACACACACAAACACATATAAAAATTATGAAAAATTAATGATTACAATTTTATTTCGTTATTCAACATCGATCGATATTATAGTGAACGAGAGCTTGAAAAACAACTGTAACATGAAAATTACTTTTCAATACCATTAAATCATGATATCAAACCATAATATAATATTGGGACGTGCGCGATAAAAAATCGTTATCACATCTTAAATACAAAATATTACAAAACTCAATTACACAAACGCGATATTCTTCTCTTTAAACCGCGGCGCATCAACATTACGTCTCTTTATAAAAAATACACACGCACGCATACCATATGGATTTGTTTCGCGCAAGCAGATAAAAACATTACGGTATGCAATTTTTTAAACGCCACTGTACAAATTTATGTTTAGTTTTATTTTTTTTTTCTCTGCTGCTTATACTTGTCGTCAATTTATACCCTCCGGCCAAGGTGTGGTCGATATTTTTTTTTTTATAGTTTTCTTATTTTGTTGTTGTGCTGTTAGTTTTATTTATATATTTATAGTATTTAATGTGTTTCTATGTATATATCGTTAGAAGTCTACTTTCATATATCGCGATCGCGAAACCAAATGTCTCTCTTCACTTTTGGTTTTCTTGTGCAAATCTTAATTTTTTTTTCGATTTTACTTTTTCTTTTTGAACACACTTTTCGTTATGATACCATGATTTTCAATTGGAGGGAGATGGTTTCTTGAAATAACCTTGGTGAAAATCCTGCAAGAATATTAAAATCCCAATAGGTGTAGAAAAATTTTATTTTACTGGAATTAAAATATTTGGAAACTTTTTATTTGGAGAAGTGTGTATATATTTTAAAATAGAATTTTACTGCAGACCAGAGCTTTTGATTAAGGTATTACTCATCAAAATATGGACTGTATAACTAGGTTTATCGCAAAATTTCTGATTATTGTTGATTATTTAAACCCTTGCCTTTTTACTATGATCAAAAATAATTAATGAAAATTATCGATTATTTTACTGCGATATTTATGCTCATGTTGAAAGCTTTTGATTAAATTGTCACTCATCAAAATCGGTCCAATAAATCGTGTTTTATGGCACAATTTATGATTATCCATAAATTTGTGGGCTAACCCCTTGCCTGTTAAATAAGCTGAAAAATAATTTATAAAAATTATCGATTATGTTACTGCGATATTTATGCTCATGTTGAAAGCTTTTGATTAAAGTATCACTCATCAAATTTGGACCACTATATAGTGTTTTATGGCACAGTTTATGATTATCCATAAATTTCCGGGCTAACTCTTGCCTGTTAAATAAGCTGTAAAATAATTTATGTAAATTATCGATTATTTTACTGCGATATTTATGGTTATGTTGAAAGCTTTTGATTAAAGTATCACTTATCAAAATTGAACCAATAAATCATGTTTTATGGCACAATTTACGATTATCCATAAATTTGTGGGCTAACCCCCTGCCTGTTAAATAAGCTGAACAATAATTTATGAAAATTATCGATTATTTTACTGCGATATTTATGCTCATGTTGAAAGCTTTTGATTAAATTGTCACTCATCAAAATCGGTCCAATAAATCGTGTTTTATGGCACAATTTATGATTATCCATAAATTTGTGGGCTAACCCCTTGCCTGTTAAATAAGCTGAAAAATAATTTATAAAAATTATCGATTATGTTACTGCGATATTTATGCTCATGTTGAAAGCTTTTGATTAAAGTATCACTCATCAAATTTGGACCACTATATAGTGTTTTATGGCACAGTTTATGATTATCCATAAATTTCCGGGCTAACTCTTGCCTGTTAAATAAGCTGTAAAATAATTTATGTAAATTATCGATTATTTTACTGCGATATTTATGGTTATGTTGAAAGCTTTTGATTAAAGTATCACTTATCAAAATTGAACCAATAAATCATGTTTTATGGCACAATTTATGATTATCCATAAATTTGTGGGCTAACCCCTATGCCTGGAAAATAAGCTGAAAAATAATTTATGATAATTATCGATTATTTTAGTGCGATATTTATGGTTATGTTGAAAGCTTTTGATTAAAGTATCACTCATCAAATTCGGACCACTATATAGTGTTTTATGGCACAGTTTATGATTATCCATAAATTTGTGGGCTAACCCCTTGCCTGTTAAATAAGCTGAGAAATAATTTATGAAAATTATCGATAACTTTACTGCAATATTTATGCTCATGTTTAAAGCTTTTGATTAAAGTATCACTCATTAAAATCGAACAAATATATCGTGTTTTATGGCACAATTTATGATTATCCATAAATTTGTGGGCTAACCCCTATGCCTAGAAAATAAGCTGAAAAATAATTTATGAAAATTATCGATTATTTTACTGCGATATTTATGCTCATGTTGAAAGCTTTTGATTAAAGTATCACTCATCAAAATTGGACCAATATATCGTGTTTTATGGCACAATTTATGATTATCCATAAATTTGCGGGCTAACCCCCCGCCTGTTAAATAAGCTGAAAAATAATTTATGAAAATTATCGATTATTTTACTGCGGTATTTATGCTCATGTTGAAAGCTTTTGATTAAAGTATCACTCATCAAAATCGGACCAATATATCGTGTTTTATGGCACAATTTATGATTATCCATAAAATTGTGGGCTAACCCCCTGCCTGTTAAATAAGCTGAAAAATAATTTATGAAAATTATAACTTATTTTACTGCGATATTTATGCTCATGTTGAAAGCTTTTGATTAAAGTATCACTCATCAAAATCGAACTAATATATCGTGTTTTATGGCAGAATTTATGATTATCCATAAATTTGTGGGCTAACTTCCTGCCTGTTAAATAAGCTGAAAAATAATTTATGAAAATTATCGATTACTTTACTGCGATATTTACGCTTATGTTGAAAGCTTTTGATTAAAGTATCACTTATCAAAATCGAACCAATATATCGTGTTTTATGGCACGATTTATGATTATCCATAAATTTGCGGGCTAACCCCCCGCCTGTTAAATAAGCTAAAAAATAATTTATGAAAATTATCGATTATTTTACTGCGGTATTTATGCTCATGTTGAAAGCTTTTGATTAAAGTATCACTCATCAAAATGGGACCAATATATCGTGTTTTATGGCACAATTTATGATTATCCATAAAATTGTGGGCTAACCCCCCGCCTGTTAAATAAGCTGAAAAATAATTTATGAAAATGATCGATTATTTTACTGCGATATTTATGCTCATGTTGAAAGCTTTTGATTAAAGTATCACTCATTAAAATCGAACCAATATATCGTGTTTTATGGCACAATTTATGATTATCCATAAATTTGTGGGCTAACCCCTATGCCTGGAAAATAAGCTGAAAAATAATTTATGATAATTATCGATTATTTTAGTGCGATATTTATGGTTATGTTGAAAGCTTTTGATTAAAGTATCACTCATCAAATTCGGACCACTATATAGTGTTTTATGGCACAGTTTATGATTATCCATAAATTTGTGGGCTAACCCCTTGCCTGTTAAATAAGCTGAGAAATAATTTATGAAACTTATCGATAACTTTACTGCAATATTTATGCTCATGTTTAAAGCTTTTGATTAAAGTATCACTCATTAAAATCGAACCAATATATTGTGTTTTATGGCACAATTTATGATTATCCATAAATTTGTGGGCTTACCCCTATGCCTAGAAAATAAGCTGAAAAATAATTTATGAAAATTATCGATTATTTTACTGCGATATTTATGCTCATGTTGAAAGCTTTTGATTAAAGTATCACTCATCAAAATTGGACCAATATATCGTGTTTTATGGCACAATTTATGATTATCCATAAATTTGTGGGCTAACCCTCTGCCTGTTAAATAAGCTGAAAATAATTAATGAAAATTATCGATTATTTTACTGCGATATTTATGCTCATGTAGAAAGCTTTTGATTAAAGTATCACTCATCAAAATCGGACCAATATGTCGTGTTTTATGGCACAATTTATGATTATTCATAAATTTGTGGGCTAACTCCCTGCCTGTTAAATAAGCTGAAAAATAATTTATGAAAATTATCGATTATTTTACTGCGATATTTATGCTCACGTTGAAAGCTTTTGATGAAAGTATCGCTCATCAAAATCGGTCCAATAAATCGTGTTTTATTGCACAATTTATGATTATCCTTAAATTTGTGGGCTAACCCCTTACCTGTTTAGTAAACTGAAAATTCGATCATTTTACTGTGATATTTATGTTCATGTAGAAAGCTTTTGATTAAAGTATCACTCATCAAAATCGGACCAATATATCGTGTTTTATGGCACAATTTATGATTATCCTTAAATTTGTGGGCTAACCCCTTACCTGTTTAGTAAACTGAAAATTCGATCATTTTACTGTGATATTTATGTTCATGTAGAAAGCTTTTGATTAAAGTATCACTCATCAAAATCGGACCAATATATCGTGTTTTATGGCACAATTTATGATTATCCATAATTTTGTGGGCTAATGCCTTGCCTGTTTAGTAAGTTGAAAAATAATTTATGAAAATTATCGATTATTTCACTGCAATATTTATGCTTATGTTGCAAGCTTTTGATTAAAGTATCACTTATCAAAATCGGACCAATATATCGTGTTTTATTGCACAATTTATGACTGTTCATAATTTTGGGGGCCTTTCCTTTTTTTATGCTCAAAATAATTTATGAAAATTTCTGATTATTTTACTAAGGTATTTGTGCTTATGTTGGAAGCTTTTGAAAGTTTGTCAGAATTAATCATCCTATTGAATTCTTCGTTTTTTTTAAAAAAACGGATGTACGGTGGTGCCTGGAATTCTGCGAGCTCCTGGTTAATCTTTGCCATCGTAATTTTATCAATTCATAAATCAGTTATAATAGTTGGAAGCTTTTGTACGAAATTTAATAAATTCCAACATATGGACAAATATATTTATAGAACAACTTATCTAAAATCTTAGAAACAAACCTTTTAGGATATAACTATAACTGCGGAATTGTTCACCCACTAAAAATGATACCTTTCCGAACCTTAGGCTTAAAAGCTTTGGATTCTGATATTGGCTTAGTCGACTTATTATGCAAAAATGAATTAAGTCCAAAGATAGAAAATGTTTGAGACCTATTTTTACTTAGCCGCCTGTTTTTAATTTTGGTATCAACTACCAAAATCGGTCACCTTTTTCTAAATGGGAAAACCAATCTTCTAAGTAAAAGATAAATAAACTACACCATTACAGGTTAATTTCAAAAACTACTGTACTATTTGCTGTATTAACGGAATGATTACTAAACCACACATCTAATGAGATTTAAATCACGTTAAATAGTTTGAAAAGAATCATCAAATAATCGTAAACTAGCAGCAGGTGAAATCCCTTAAGAGTGTTACTCAAATACAATTTAATTATTTAATGTTTGCGTTACTTTAATTTTTTCATTTCATTGTCACAACAAAATGACAGTTTACCAATTCAATCAATCAATTTAGCGTTGAAAACAATCCTATATACAAATTTAACTGTAAATAGATACACACACACACACCTTAAGATCGTATGGTGTTAATATTGTCATCAACTGATTGATTGAATATAATTTATGTGCTAATTTTAATTTTAAATTTGCTCGAGATGAGAGGTGGTTATATATGCGATATTGTTGAATATAAATTACCCTTATGTCATTTGTATTTTGCGATGCGATTATATATATATATATATATATATATATATATATATATATATATACATTTATATAATATGTACACACATATTCGTGATGTTAATACACTGCGTCTGTCACTTCAACGATCACCTGTATAATAATTTATCTATTGTGCTAGCAGTTTATCCTTGCCCGAGCCAAACATGGAATTTTCTTTTTGCTTTCTTATTAATTCGATATGACTGAGATTTTGTACATAAATGTAATCAGTTTTCTTTTACTTTGTGTGTCGTACTGTCCACCAGTCTTACACAAACAGATCTTAACTAAACATTCGTTATCTATATGCTGTATCATTATGTACTGTCGTACTTACAATATAGTATACATAAATCGAGTAAAACATAATTCAATTGATAAATAAGAATTCAACTGACAGCAAAAGCACCAGTATTTGAAGTTGAAAGTTACGTTTCCAATTATTTTGTTTGTAGTTGAATAAATTAAATGTCGCGCATAGTTTGATTTAAGAGCAAAAATCTGTTTTCTGGTGTACAGTTTTTTTCTATAATTTTATGTTGCAAACCATTAAAAGTGTTAAAACTTATGCTGGTTAAAAATGTTTAATTAAAAAAATGTTTGTCAATTACGAGTTTATGCGGTGTGACACTTTCATTTTATTATCAGTATTTTGTTGACAAAATGGTGAACGTAAATATATTTCGATCGGTTTTTTAGAATTTAACGGAAAAAAGTTCGGAATGAAAATGTGGGCTGTTCGCCCAATCAAGCCCTGTATTAATTTTCAGAGCGAGTGAACATTTAATCACACAGTTTTTATTTTTACCTCGGTTAAAGGTATACTTATAGGTATATTGAAGAAGGTTGCTCTGACTTTGCAAAAACGAGTCAGTCAACAGAATATTTTCAAAATAAATTACATATGTTGCAAGAGCAGCTGCATCTATTATATTGTAAAACATCTCTTTTATCTACCAGAACATTCTACGTTTTGTGCAGTAGTGCTATAGCATTTTCTACGTATTATATTGACCCATTTTTTGATCGGACTGAAATAGAAACCACTTTGGGTTTGAATTAGAAACCATTCGTGTCAAAAATGATCAAATTAATTTTTGTTGGGCCATTATATAAGCCTATGTTTTTTTTTCCATAATGGCTGTACTCCAAATGAAAAGTAAAATCCATTTCAGTATGCCTCTTTTACAGTAAACAGTTGGTCGATAATAGACCTAGACTTGGCCGGTTTAGATGGATCGTATGGTGTAAATCTTGTTCTTTCTATACAAAAAAAAAGTTGATGTCAACAGTCACACAGTAATAAGCATCAACCGTATACCAGTGATGGCCGCTGGTTTATTTTTAAATCAGATTTGATTATCAAAACGAATGAATCGACATAAAGTCACTGCCATTCGATAAGGTCATCATTCAATATGGTGGAACTTAAGTTCATTATTTGTATGAGCACTTCCATGTACCTGCATAAGACTTTACAACTCAAGTGTTTTTAATTTTTGAACTTTTTTGTCCAGATTATTCTCAATTCATTTTGCGATTGACTGTCGCTTTTTTAAATCATACCACGATTACCCAAAAAATCTAGAATTTCTAAACATCGACATTAAAAAGTAAGCTAATCCATATTCGTCTGGCACTTTTTCACATTTTATTTGTCTGATGTCCATGTCGTCCATATTTAAAACATTTGACCTCGTGAGCAACCATTATTCACCATCGGAGTTAAATTTATTAAAATCTTTTGGAAAACCAACTTGTTAGTGAGTATTCCGTACAAAACAAATGTAAAAATTTGCACGCCCAATGGGTTAAAACCTAGAATTAGAGACCAGGTTGTAGAAAGTTTAAATTTATATTTCCGAAAAAATTATGAACTATATGAGATCAGTGCAATTTGTTATTAAAAGCAAAGCTACAAGGCTAGGCGAAACTAGTACCTAAATACCTTTGGATAATAGATTTTCTAACCTAAAGGTTGATGCATTCGATGGCATAGAAGTTAAAATGTCCGATGGCCTAGTAAAAAACGAGAAGCCGCCACTGATTTATCCAAGGCTTAAGAGAGGAAATATAAATGAAATTAAAATCCTGCCATTTGAAATTAATGGCTATAAATTATTAATAAGTTATTTTGACTGAGCCGGTAAGCATTATTACACTTACCAACTGAAAAACCCAAAGGGACTGACCATAGTATTAAAAGGAATAGAAAGCTGCGAAGATACAAGTAATATAAAACCAATGTTCCGGTTAGAACTTGAGCTCGACGGGATAAAAGTAAAAAAAACACAGTATATATAATTTAAAATACTAACTGCACCGCAAAATCACCGTAGAGGAACCCATGCAGAAAACCGGATCAGCTCAGTGCATCAAGTGTCAAGAATACGGCCACACTAAAGCTTACTGTACGCTGAATGAAGTTTGTGTTATTTGCGGCGAACTTCATGATTCGAAACTGTGTAATAAACAAAAAATGATTCATCAGTGAAGCGCTGCAGTAATTGTGGTAAGAATCACACAACTAATTACCACGGCTGTCTAGTTTATCTGGATTTGAAACGCAAACTTACCCCAAAAATGCGATATGAGCAACGAGTGCTTAAGTCACAATACAACCAAAGCAACCAAAGCTTACTACAATGATGAAGAGTCGAATATCCATGCAATCATAAATTAATTGCTGAAACAATACAATACTTCATGATGATGATGGAAAAACAAATGAGCAAGATGATGTAAAATAAGAGCACACTAATGCAAATTACTATCGAAAACTAGAAATGACACTCCTAAAATAGCTGTATGGAATGTTAGAGGAATGGTCTGGTAATTGTGTAATTTCAGCTGTTTACTGCCCACCGAAACACCCAAATAAAAAGCAGCAATTTATTGGTTATTTAAATCAACTGGGTATAAAAATTTTTGCAGGAGGCGATTACAATGCTAAACATTTACATTGGGGTTCGAGGCAGACTTCACCTAAAGGTAAACAACTTTATGAAGCAATTATCCAGGAAAATCTAGGTTACTTCTCTACTCAACACCCTACTTACTGGTCTACAAATAAAAAGAAAATGCCTGATCTTATAGACTTCAGTGTAACAAAAGAAATCGCCCGCACCAATGATCAAGTAGACGGTTGTTGTAACCTATTATCTGATCACTCTCCAATTATAGTCAAATTGAGTACCGATGCTTTAAAATCCCTCTGTCTACCCCAGAAGATATTGAAGTAGCAAAAAAAATGTAACTCAAATAATTGAATTCGCTGCAAAAAAGGCTACACCTGGCGTTATATTAGCTCTGAAAGAGTCAATAGGCCAACACCTAACAAACAGCAGTTAATTCAAGAAAAGCGGAAAATACGACGGAAATGGCAGCACCAACAGTTTTCACTACTCAAATGGAAATTAAATTAAGCTATTAAAGCTCTGAAACAAGCTTTGGTAGTGGAAGCAAGAAATACAGAATTACCTAACTGAACTCTCACCAATGGAAAAAACGGATTACTCACTATTGAAGTCAACAAAAAAATTAAGAAGGTCAGCCCTATCGAATCCACCAATCGGACAATCAGAACTGGGCGAGAAGTGACATTGAAAAGACTAATGTTTTCTCCAACCACTTAAAAAAAGTATTCACACCAAATGAGCAAAGCAGTATTAGAATACTGCAGGATTATGCAAAGGTTGATTATATCGTAAAACCTATAAAATTTAAGTGGAAAAGTGTTAAAAGTACTATTAAAAGTCTAAACCCAAAGAAAGCTCCAGGACATGATGTAATTACCGTAAAAATGATTACCAGAATACCAGAAAAATTCATAAAACTCTTAGCCTATATATTTAATGCAATAATGAGATGTGAATATCTCCCTAAAAAATGGAAAACTTCATTAAATATAATGATCCTAAAGCCAGGCATGGACGAAACGCAAGTCGCGTCTTACAGGCCGATAAGTCTTCATCCGACAAAACCAACACTTTCTGAAAAAAAATTACATAAAAGCCAATATTATCTGCAGAACACATTATGCCAGACCACCAGTTTGGGTTTAGTGACAAGCATAGTACTGTAGAGCAGGTGCATAGAGTTATAAACGCAGTCAAACTAGCTCTAGAGGTAAACAAATATTGTTTCGCCGTTTTTCTGGATATTGGACAAGCTTTAGATAAAGTGTGGAATGAGGGCCTAATATACAAAATAAAAACTCTACTCCTAAACAAATTTCATGCAATTGTTGAAAATTACCTGTTCGAAAGTAAATTTCAGGTCAAGTAAAAAGCCATTACCGAACTAAATGTGATAAACCCAGGAGTTTCACGAGGAAGCGTATTGGTGCCAGTGCTTTACTTATTGTACACAGGTGATCTACCAACCACTGAAAAATGGTCACATCAACATTTCCTGATGACACTGCTTTTATGTATTTACATAAAAATCCACAAACTGCATCAACAGAGCTTCAAGATCACATGAACAAAATTGGGGACTGGCAAAAAAAGTGGCGCATAAAAGCGAATGAAAACAAATCGGTGCACATAACGTTTCCACTGAATAAACGAACATGCCCATCGGTTAATTTTTTATTTTTTTTTTTTATTTTTATTGAGATCAACATAATAAAAATTAAACTGATCAATTACAATAATTACAATTAAATATTTACATAATTACAATTACAATATTTAAATATATATAGCATATAACAATAGACTCTTTATCAAAAACCAAAACAACGGGAGCATACGAAAACTTTATAAAATAAAATTAATTTAATTAAAACTTTAAATAAAAATAATCACAGAATATGTAGGCTGTTAATAATTCGCTTTTTAAATTCGCATTTACTAATATTGAAATCAAAAACGTTATAAAAATTATTAAAATTATTTATAGCAATATCCAAAGGGTTATGCGTACCGTAATTAGTTCTATGAAATCGAGACTGGAATAAAGAACGATTTCTAATATTCAAGTTTTTTGCCAAAAAGTCGAGATTAGACAACAAATGAACTGAGTCTATGCCACTCTTTAATAAATCATAGATAAAACAAGCCGAACTAATTGATCGTCTGTGGCGCAGTGGTAGTAACTGAAAAATTTTACAACGATTCATGTAAGCAAAATGATCCTTATTTTTTAAAATACAGCGACATAAGCGACTTGTGAATCTGCGCTGAATTCTTTCTACACGGTTAATTCTAATATCATACTGAGGGTCCCATATAATTGACAAGTATTCAACATGTGATCTTACTAATGAGGCATAAACTGTTTTAAAAGTAGCCACATCTTTAAAGTCCTTGCAAGTTCTAAACATAAATCCCATCATTGCATTAGTTTTATTTATTATATTTTCAGTGTGTTGGATAAACGTTAGGCTATCATCGAGAACGATCCCCAGGTCCTTAAACTCAGTAACTCGATCAATAATAATTTTGTTGAATGTATATGCAAACCTAATTGGATTTTTCTTTCTGTGGAAGCTCATAACTTGACATTTTCCAACATTTAGCTCCAATTTATTAAGTTCACACCATACAAAAAACTTATCCAAATCGTCCTGGAGACGCGCGCAGTCAGTTGTGTTATCAATTTTAATAAATATGTTACCCTTGGAATAGTCATAAAAAGTCTGTTTAACAGTATTAACAAACTCAGTTTTATCCAAATTTAAAGTTATTAAAATAGATTTGTGATGTTCATCATTCTTTACTAAATATTGACTTTCATCAAGATGATACTGAAGCTCAAAAAAGTTACTTGAAACAAAAATTAAATCGAGTAAGCGCGCCCGAGAGTTAAAAACACTATTAATTTGCGTTAAATCTAATGACGACATGGTATCAATAAAATGAGATTCAATAATAGAAAACGAGTTACTGAGTAACATACCATTTAAATGTTGTAACCAAGTCAGATGGGGTAAATTAAAGTCTCCAAAAACTAATACAATAGTATTGTCATCCAAACTTTCAACGGTTTTCGTGATTATATTACAATGTTCTATGTAACGGTTTAAATTAGACGTTGGAGTAATATAATGAACACCAACTGCAAAATGTTGAGAGACTACTTTAAATTAGACCCAAACGACTTCACAATCAGTAGTGTTAACGATATTAATTACTTTACTAGAAAATTTAGATTTTATTGCAACCAGGACGTCACCGCCACGAGAACCCATAGGATCGTACCTAAAAACAACATGATCAGATCCAAATAATTTCGCGTTTAAATGTAGAAAGCCAAGTTTCAGTTAATATAATAACATCAAAATCGTTTTCAATTACAGCTAAAAAAAATATTTTGGTTTTTGAACGGAGACCTCTAACATTTTGATAGTACGTTTTTAACAAAAATGTTTGATCAGTTTTAGTCTTTATATTATTATTTACAACATCAGTTTTAGGTGTAGAATTTATTAACTCAACACCGCTGCATTCACGTTTTTTTGTCTGTACACAAATTCACGGATCAATACCCCCACAGGCCACACATATGGATGCATCAGCTTTTCAAAGGACGCAGGATTTATTCCAATTTTAAACGAGATGAAGTTGAATTTGCTGACATCTTGATTCGCAGCAACAAGTAAGCGACAGTCAATTAACAATACAATTTTAAATTAACAATGTCACGATTTTTCAACAAACAAATAACAAATACGTGGGTCATCATTTTGATAGAAGGTTGGCTTGGAGAAAGCACATTGAAACAAAGTGCAAATACATAAAAATATAATTTTCCGAAATGTACTGGCTGCTTGAAAGAAGATCAAAACTGTCACCACACTGCAAAGTTATACTATACAAGGCGATGGGGCTCTACCAGCGTATCAAATATACATCTTTTACAATGCACGTATAGTATTACCAATTCTGTTTCGTATATCGAAATGATAATATCCACAGAGACTAAGAGATTAAAACGGTAAAACAGATGATAAAAGCATACAGTTTGAAGTACCATTCAAAATTGGAAACTCATTCCAATGAATTAGCAAGAGAACTACTAAGGCAGCCAAAATAAGGACGTCTTCGCAGAACAGACCCACTAGATTTAATGCATCTCTAAACTACATTTAACTTTGGGCATTAAGCTAACTCATTCTTTAACAAATTAATTAATACGCATTGAAGAGATGAAGAGAGGATTAGAGATTTAAGAGTGAATTCTAATAAGTGTGTATATATGACTTTAAGAACGAACGACACAAATGTTAATATTAAAGTGAATAATAATAGAATTGAACATGTCAAAACGTACAAGTATTTAGATATAGGGTTACCCAATAAGAAGTTTCATTTTGAATAGCCTGGTATTTGGCAGCTGCCAATTTTGAAGCTGTCATCTTTTGATATTTGACCAGTAAAAACTACGTTATTACTAAAAATGGTACGATACACGCTTCAACAACGCAATGAAATTGTTAAAATTCACTTCGAAAATGAGCCTGGTGCAACTGTTACGGTGAATGGATTGCGCTACCAAGCTATGATTAATGATTTTTTATGGCCGGAATTGGAAGATATTGACGACGTTTATTTTCAGCAAGACGGCACTACGTGCCACACAAGCAACGAAACAATCGCAATTTTGCAAAAAAAGTTCCCTGACCGTGTTATTGCCCGAAGAGGTGATCACAATTGGCCACCGAGATCTTATGATTTAAAACCTTTAGAATTTTTTTCTTTGAGACCCAATGATAGATAAGGTCTATGCCAATACTCCACAATCGATTCAAGACCTTAAAGATGGAATTCGTGAAGTTATCGAGGACATACAGCTGAAAATGTGCGGATTAGTCATGAAAAGGATATGGTGCTGCAAACGTAGCCGTGGTGGCTATTTCGCTGATATCGTTTTCAAATTTTAATGGGATACCTTCCTCTTTACAATGAAATAAACATTCTTTGATTTCTCTTAAAAAATACTAGTTTTTTTATATCAAAATGAAACCTCTTATTGGAAAACCCGTTATATGGATTGATAGGCGCATGAATTTTGGAAACAACATGAAAGTGTTAGACCATAACTGCAACGAACGTTTACATGTTATTGAAAGGGTGAGTAAACCTAAGTGGAGCGCTCATCCAAGTGTATCTGATATGTTGAGGAAAACACTTGTTTCTTCCAAAATTGGATACGGTATTAGTGTGTATGGGAATGGTTCGAAAGGAGCTTTTTTTAGCCAATATATGAAAGTGGAGGATATGTGTGCCAGAGTAGTTTTGAGGACGATTAATTACACCCCGATACATACTCTTGAGTATAAAAGAAATTGGATCACAGTGAGAGAGAAGCAGTGCGAATGATCACACGGGAAAATGAGTTGTGAAATGAAATGGTTGTAAGGCTTTAAAGTAGGGCTATGTATAAACCAACATATAAAGCTAACATTGCACTCGAAAATATGAATATATTTTTGAGTATAGATACTGCTGGTCCGCAACCCGTCTCTAACAACCTTACGGTATGTTTGCATATGGAGGAATTCAATGGAGGAATGAATGAAGTTATTGCTAAAATTATGTTTGGGAAAATGAGTCAGCGGTATTTACGTCATGACATCGTTTATACAGATGCTAGTATCAGTGATAATGGCGTAGGTGTTGGTATTTTTATGCCTAGTTCAAACGTAGAAAAGTATTTGAGAGTAGATGAAAGCACCTGTATAATGAACGACGAACTTATTGGAATATTTGAAGGTATCAAACTGGCTGTGAATAGGAATAGCAAGATAGTAATATTTTTCGATTCCATGAGTGGGTTATGTTGGCTTAAATGTGAAGATGAAAAGCAAGGCAATGTGTATGTGGATATGATTTTCCAAAATATTCGTGTTTGTCAATGTGGGGTCATTGTATGATCACAATGCCGTCACATAGGCAGATCGAAGGGAATGAAATAGCCGATATGTTAGCGAAAAAGGGTACATTGAATGAGGTGGTTTAGTGATATGAAAGAACGGATGCAAGAGATGTACTTCGGATGTTTCAAGTGAATCTGTGAAGAAAGTAGATGAGTGAATATAATGAGAAAAGTCTGATAAAAGAATTGAAGTACAGAGAGCTACGCAGTGCTCCTTTGAGAACCTCTTTTAATAAAAACCTCAAGGGGGATACACGAATGTTAAGAACAATTTAGTGAAAATGTCGATTGAGTGAGGACAAGAATTGTGAGTTGTGTGAAAGTGTGAAGGATGTTAAACATCTCATATTGGCCTGTCAAAAATAAAGCTATTATAGAGCTTATTTCAACATCCTTCGGAATGCAAGTGATTTAACAAAAGCAATGAATAATGGAGGTCTGATGACCGAGCTAATGAATAGATCCTTATGTTGGTTTTCTAAAATCAATTGTAAAAGACAGCGAGTAGGCCAAAATATTTCAGCTAATATTGATGGGATCATAAATTCGATAATACGGTCGACATTTTGAAAAAAGTAACATTTTTGTTGTAATTAAGCCACTATATACTTTGTAAAGTGATAATAACATGATACTTGTACACAACAATGTATTTACCAAATGAAATCGAAAAAAATTTAATATCTTTGCGTCGATCGACCATACCATATCCATACTCGTCTATGAAACGCAACATACCACCATATATAAGATTACCTAATTTATTAGATCTCCGCCTTCAATTTATTACATTTATATTTAGCTCGATTAATTAGAAAAATGTTGTGTACTGTTGTTGTTGTCTTCTTAATTCCATTAATTACTATCCGGGCAGCTCGGCCAAACGTAACACATAAGACTAACATAAGTACAATCAATATTGTCTTTTGAGGTTGACTTTAACAATTTTACACAAATATACATACATACACAGACAGACACAGTATTAGTTATGTCTAAAGATATTGTTTCAATTTTTATTTTATGTAACACAAGTTGTATTGTTGTTGTTTCGACAACCAACAACTTTAAGACTTAACTATCACTTAAGAATATTAGTGATTATGTTTTTGTTGTAAGATAAAAAAAAAACTTTTAATTGAAAATTCAAAATAGGATGGAAGTTTACAAAAAAAAAAAAAAAAAATGTTTTCTGGTCATTAAATGTAGATACGAGGTAGCTAGTTGCATGTACGAGATGAAGTTTTAATTAGATTTTATAGTTTTTATTTTTTTCGACCATTATCGTTGTAGTTTTTAATCAAATGTGTTAATCGATCGATCGATATATGTATATATACTATGGAAATTTAATACGGTGATAATTATGGCGCCATAATTATATATATTTTTTAGCTTAGACATACGTTGGTCCATACACTTTACGTGTTATGTTCGGCATTAATGACATGTCTTGTTTGTAATTTTTAATTGCTTTCTCTAAAATGGTTTCGAGTGGACTGTATGTGGCCCGAGACCGTAGTCGAGCTTTTGCTATCTCCAACGCTTTTATAATATCTGCATTCCGTTGTTTCGCCTCGTCTTTTGTGATTGGCCCCACTAATTCGATTGAATCGACTTTTTCACGTTTACCTTCGTATTCAAGAGCATCCTCATCTTTTTGTCTACAAACATACCGAATCAATTTTAATAATAAAAAAAAAATTCAAAACGACTTACAAAATTCTTAGATTTTCTTCAATTTCATGTTCCACCATTGAGTATCGTTCGTAAATGTCATTTAAAAAATTCATTGTATATATTATACCACCACACTCGATTGCAGCTGTCAACAAACTGATGTCGCATCGTTTTGTTTATATGGTTTATACAAGCGCCATGGTAACGAATGTGCCAAACATTTTTTACGCGTTTATTTATATGTACAGTGACTAATAGCGGAACTACATACTCTATATACAGTATAACCTCCAAAATGTTTTTGTTTTTGTTGGTTAATTTAAATTATGTAAACTATTTTCAAGATTAGTATCAGTAAATTACAACGTATATGTGCCTCAGCTATAGTACGAGTAACTAGTTGTATGCACGTGCAACATAGTTTTGCATAAGACAACTTATATACGTAAACGGTTTGTTGTATTGCGATTATGTAGAAAAAAAATTTCCTATTTAAACATTTTCTTTTGTCTTTTGTTTTGGAAAAGAAAGAAAATTATAAATTAGAACAACAACAATGCAGTAAGTATCAGAGATAATAACGATTCGAATTTAATGATAATAGAGTTATTTTCTTTATGTCTATTTAAGAAATTTTAATAGTGTTGTGTTCTCTCGCTCTGTACAGTATATGCACGCCATTGTAATGATCGTGTGTTTGTGAGTGTATGACTGGTAATGGAGTAAATTACAAGGTAATTAGTTGCTATAGAAGTAATTAGGTGATTAATACAGAATTTTGTATTCTGTTTGTTTCTTTTAATTTTAATGAAGTTACATAGTTTCGAAATTAGTATATGATACAGTTGTTAACAGCCGTTTGATACGAATCAATACGATATTTGTTAAAATTAGTCATGGATTTAATATACAAAGAAAGTACAATGGGGAAAACCGATACTGCTAAATGGATACCAAATTCTTGAGTCTTTCATCAAACAAGGTGTAATAGAGGATTAGTAACTGTGATCTTTAGCATAAAATATAAAGCATTTACTTATCTTAAATATAAAGCATTTACATATCAAGAAGTGTTAAAAAACAAATGCCACTCAAAAAGCTTTTGATATAAGCTCAAAAACTACAGTAAAATAATTGCTAATATTTTTGAGCATAATAAACAGGTAGCAGCATTGCCACAGGTTTATTATTATGGTGACAACGTTAGAATATTTTATGCAATATTTATACTGGTGGTATAGCACTGTATGAATTTGTATGCTTTAAAATGGTGAAAATATGTATCCACCCACCAAAACACAACTTCATCTATAAAAGTGGAGGAACGCCGAATTACACGGTTGAGATCAAAGGCTTCTCTTGACAAAACATCTATACTGCCATCAATATAGTAGTCCCTCAACTCACACTTCTTATAACCTTGGAAAATGAAGAATTATTATCACAACAGCAACCGTTGGCTACAACCACTGCAACAAGCCAAAAACAGAAACACCGCAAAAATCAACCGCAACCGCATCTAAAAAACACCTGCAGTAATTCCTAAGAAAACTCTCCTTCACATAGCAGAAAAATCTGTCAGAAGTTAGCTTAACTATCCACTTACCATTAATGTGGTAAAATCGAGAAGATGATTATTTATTAGTAGAATTGACCCCTCCATTACCGATGAGCAGTTTAAAAGTTTCATTAGTAAAATATTGAATCTTTAGTAGACGTCAAGGCTATAAGAATGATTCTCAAAGCAAGTATTGGCTCATCTGGCTCGCGTAGTATTAAATAAAATAAAAATTGAAGTGGGGCTTGTCCCATTTACTACCAAAATGAAAACAAAATGTCTTTGAAAACTTCTGCGTTCGACAACTTTTTTCTAAAATCGAATTACTTGATTTATCTATTAGGCGAATAGTGTTAAACTCTGGCATTTACAGTACGGAATTTTTCGGATAAGATTATGTAGTCTATATATGTAACCGTTTCGAAGCGACAAGTTCAAAAAAATCTGGTGGCGGTGTTCTTAAATACTAACGCCATTTGTCGTTAATGACCTTCATCACAAATCAATGGAAATTATATTTGATTTAACCGACCTTATACCGGAAAAAATAGCTTATATAATCATCATTATACACAATAAAATGATACTTTAAATTTTAAAGATATAAAGGACAAAATGAACAGATTTTATGAGATTACTGATGGGTGAAACATCAATACAAATTAATAATCACCCGTCATGGTTTAATGATCGACTCGCATAAATTTTAAAAACCGTAAATCAAAAGTTTATGCGAGTATGTTAAAAAGTGGGCTTAAAGTGAACAAAACCAAGTTTCAGCAATAAATTGGTGTTTTTGGCGCCTACTTTAAATTAAAGCTCACATCACACCTAGCTGGACATAATTGAACGTGAATGTCTTACAAGGCAATTAAAAAACACCAATATCTCAATTAATCCTCCTATTATAACTTCGATGACAACATCTAGACTGTTAAATTTTAGTGACGGGTGTGGGCCGGATAACATACCATTTTCAAGTTTGAAAAGATAAGCTAATAGTTTTATTCTTTTGCGAATCTTCTTCAACTACTCTGTTGCAACCGGCGAGCTTCCTGATAAATTTTAATTCTCGAAAATTACACCAATCTTCAAATCAAAAATGGTTCACTCAATACCTATTAAATCGTGTACAATATGTCACAATAATTAGGGCAGTAAAAAATCTAAAGCAGTTACAGTTACTTCTGGAGTTCCTCAAAGGTCACTCAATAGACCTTGGATATTTCTTATCTTTATTGACGGCATTACATATAGGTTATTAAAAATGCAGACATACTCATATGCACAGATGAAATTACAAGAAGATATCAATCGACTGAGTAAGTGGTGTGACCGAAACTCATTGAAGTTCAATATCAATAAATGCTAGATAATGTCATTTCATAGGAAAATAAATTATTTAACAAATTTTTTAATATCAATAATATTGAATTACAGAGAGTTTATGAGACTATGGATTTGTGAGTCATATTCATCGAAAACGTATCCTTTAACAGGCATATCGACAACTTAATTGCCAAAGCCAACTCGACGTTTGGTTTTGTCAAAAGGTTGACAGGTGAATTCAATGATGTATCAAGATTATATACGATGTACTTTGCGTATGTAACATTCCAAGTGAAGTATGCCTAAACTGTCTAGAATCCATACTATTCAGTTCACACCAAGAGAATCGAAAGCATTCAGAAAAAATTTCTCCTGTTTATTTTAAAGAAAAGCAATTGGAGCTAAAACGAGGCTCGTTTACCACCATACAAAACAAGACGCTAAGGTTATGAAATGTGTACTTTCAAAATCGACAGATTCTTTGGGATGCCCCTTTTATGGGTAACGTCCTACTTGGCCATATTGACTCAGCATGCTTCATGGAAAATATTTCAATTCATGTTCCGGACAGAAGACTACGTCATCATCGGTTTTTAGACATTGAACATCATTCCACGAATTACGGAGACCACAAGCTTATGATCAGATTTGCCAAATCTTTCAACATTGCTGAATCGCATTTCGACTTTTAACTATATCCAAGGAACGATATAACAAAAACCTGAAGTTCGTTTTTCGCCACAAATTGACTGCTTCAAGTTTTTTGAAGAACTTCAAAAACCTTTTTTTTTTTTTTTTTTTTTTTTTTTATTAATCTCTATATTTTTTATTAAATTATTTTTATTGTTTATAATTTTAAGTTACTGTAATCATAAATGTAACACACTAAACTGATTACCTTTACAAATAAATACATTAATAAATATACTGGAGTCACAAGCTTTTGATACAGGTATCATTCATCAAAATCGGACCAATATTACGGGTGCTATTGACAATTCATTGATTTTCGAAAATTTGAAAAGGGGTACTGATTAAGGGGTCTCAGTGTTTTTTTTTAAAGTTCTACCTTTGAAACATTTTTTTTTACAAATCTAGCAGCATATTAAATAAAAAATACATCAATTATAAGAAATCTAGTAGTTGGTGTAGGAGAGGGTTTGACGTTGGATCTTGAGGTGTCAAGTTTAACGCTATTCGATGTATTGTATAGTATTGTTTAATTTTACAATACAACGTTTAGCATGACTCAAACCACAAAATTGTAAATCCTAAATTTATACTTTTATTTATACATTTAAATAAGATACTTTTTAAGTTCTTGAGGTGTTTAAAAACAATATTTTTCGTCAAATTTATTCGATTTTTTTTTATTTCCATTTTCTTTTATTTTAAAAATTTTCTAATACTTTTCCATAAATTTTGATAAATAAAACGTTTCCCATGACATCGAATCGAATCAAACCCGAGACTTTCACGTGCTGTACAATCATCGCTAACCACACGAAGCTATATACTATTTATGTTGTACTTGATTTATATCGAGCATTCAGGGGACAGCGATAGTTTATTTTGTGTATGTAAATATTCTTTTATTTGAAAAAATATTGTTTTATTAATTAGTTGGTTATATTATTTAACTTGGCCTTACTAATTTTATAGTGTTAATGTATTTCGTGCAAATTAACATTTTTTATTCTGTCTAAAGTTGCATCTTTTCGGTTTTTCGCGCCAAAAATAAGAAAAAATAAATTTTTTATTTAAAATATAAAAAGTTTGACAAAAAATATATTAAGAACATAAATTATTTACAAAAATATTTAAATAAAATTAAAAGCAAATAATAATAATAATACTTATTTACGTATTTGCTAACTTTCAACAAAATACAATATGTACGGTGGCATCATGCAAAAAGTGTGTTTCGCAAAAGCAATCTGTGGTTTTGTGCAGTTTTTGCCTAAAAGGTTTCTATCCTTCATGCAAAAGTATTATTGGCTCAGCGAAACTAAAAAAAAAAAAGCTGCTGAGGCATACATGCTCACAGGACTGTGCAAGAGCCGCTGTTTCTGCTTCGGAAGTACCAACTACTCCTACTGTATTAGCGAGCTATTAGATCCACAGTACATTGCGAAGTCGCTATCAAAGATATGATTAAGCGCTTTGATGAGCAATTCAACGTTATAAAATCAATGATACTGGAAATCAAGACGTCACAGGAATTTATATGTAATGAGTTTGATGCCATAAAATCTGAAATTAAAAAATTGTAGCTGGAAACATAGTTTAAGCAAAAAAATGCGGAATCATGGAAGAAACTAACCGCAATCATCTAACCATATCTCTAGTCTTGAAGTAAATATTTTTGGTTTTTATCAAAGGAAAATTAATTCATATTTAATCATTGGAAGGTTGCCAGATAATGTGACTGACCCAATTGTTGTAACTATGAACCTTCTAAAAGTATTACATTGTGAAGATCTATTTGGTGATGTAAAAAGCAAAAGTTATATGGCTTCGAGTAAACACTTTCAACGAAAGGCCACATTACCTGATTCTACAAAAATAATCGTTAAATTTAAAAATGAAGCTGCCAAGAGTACACTTGTTCACAAAAAAAAAACTGAAGCCTAAATTATTCGCGAATGATTTTGGTTTCAATTTGAATAATAATTTACCATTTTACTTCAGATACCATCTAACTTCTCTGCGGAACTCGCTGTACCGGGAAGCACGCCATATTAAAAAGTTAAATAATTTCAAATACCTGTGGATGCGATATACTCATTCGGAAAGATAAAGCCGCAACGGTTATTTGAATTCACTCAAGGGCTGACTTCAAAAAAATTACATATCGAGCCATACATATTGAGTTATTCAACTTAATTTTACATCTGCATCAATCAGCTGTGATATCAGTTCTCGGTTCTACTACCTGCAAAGAAACAAGTATTTTGGTTCCTTATGTATTTCAATCGTTTTTATTGTTATTTTTGTTATATTTAACGTAAGTAGTGCAATTATTTCCACTTTTCTAAGTTTATTGATGTTACTTTCGACAGTCTTTGCTTGCTGCTGTGAAGTTTGTTTAATTTTACAGTTTTTAGTTACATTTTTTTAGATTTTGTATTCTGTTGTCTGGTTTGTTAATGGATCATTGCAAATATACATTGGGTAATTATTAAGAAATTTTTTTAATTGTTTAAATAAATGCACTTTGCTTTTTAGTTTATATTTAAACCTTTTTTATATTCAAACATTTTTTATATAAACTTTTACTGACATGGTTTTATTACTTTATGTTTTCATAGGGCGATCTTAAATTATTTATATGTTTTTGAGTTGTTCTATTGTCAATTTTAAATGAGCAAATTATCGATTAGCACAATAATTTATACAATATTTATCTAGCCAGTCTTAAAACAAATTCCGACTTAATTTTCGTCTCCGAAATTTGGATTTATAGTCATGAGTCTGCACTATTTAATATTTCAAATTACACTTTTAAAGCGTGTTGCAATGATGATTATCGTTCAGATGGTGTTAGTGTTTTCATGCGAAAGACTATTTCTAATTTTTCAATTCAGTATTACAATTATGGCCTTTAGCTGATGTTATTACTTTGGATTTGAAACTAGGGAAAGATCATTGGTCATTTATATGTCATTTTTATTTTATAATAATTTAATTATGCTTGGTGATATTAATAACCTAATTGGATTTAAAATTCTATCATCAACGTTCCGAGCAGCTCCTGTAACAAGTGTTTCTAATTCTACTCATATTGACTATAATCAACTCAGAGACTATTTATTTAATATTCGAAAACTGGGATTTGGTTAATTCAGAGAAAAATTATTATAAAGCATTCACAAACTTCATTAATATCTTTAATGCACATATTAAATCTTCTAAATATACCAAGGTTGGTCGAAAAATTAAGAATTTAAAACCATGGATGAATTCCAATTTACTTCGGAAAATTAATAAATTAAAAAAATTCTCAAAAAAATTAAATAAAGTTAAAAAGATTTGTTAAAAAATTATCGAAATATGTCAGATTGTCTGTCAAAACTGTTAATAATTTTTATTACAAACAGAAGTTTGACTCTATAGAATGCAACTCTAAGTTATCTTGGAAAGTAATCGATGATGTGTTGAGTAGAAATAAAAATAAGTGTCAGATCACACAAATCCATCAATGTCAATCAAGTACCTTGATTACTGATACCCAACTGATTTCAAATAAATTTACTAAATTTTTTTCCAATGTTTCTGCTGATATTGATTGATTGATTGATTGATTTTGAATGTACTGCCAAGCTATTAAGCAGGATATCCCGGAAAGCGCCGGGCCCACAGTACACCCGTTTTTACATATACTTGGAAGGATATGGAAGGATACTAGTTAAATTATTGAGATCGACCCGGTTACAGACACCTTGGCGGCCAATAGTTAGTAAATTTTGGTGGGTTAGGGAAGGAAAAGTATGTTAGTTATGACATAATTGATCCGATTTCCCGGTAGCCAATATTCAAACTACTGTTAGTGTTAGACAATCACATTTTTGTTGTACTGCTCTGCATTCTGCCATCTCTTATCAGCAACTCCAGTATGCCGCCATTCATCTTTAATCTGCAATGGTACCCTGAAAACAGAATCTATTAATAAACTAATTGCTCTTAGCCGTAGGCTGTAATAAATTGAATTAATTTTTAATCTGAAATCACAAATTCATTAATTCTTAATATAATAGCATAATTTTACAACAATATAATTCCTACAAGCCATTTGCTGTAATAAATTGTGTTAGTTTTTACCTGAAATGTACAATTAATTAATTTATTACAATACCAATAATATAATAATACAATAATATAATAATATAATATTATAATATACATTAGACGTTCTTGCACTACAAGAGCTTAGATGGTCTGGGAGTGGGACCCATGACACCACCAATGGTTACACTCTTCATTACAGCGGCCATCAGAACGGAGGAGAATTTGGAGTTGGCTTCCTTATCCATCAGCGCCCGAAGCATCATACCTTCAACTTCTGCCATATCAACATGCGGATATGCACGGTCAGGCTCCGCACTAAGAAATTCAACATCACGATCGTTAATGTACATGCACCCACCGAAGATAAGTCTGATGACATCAAAGATCTCTTCTTTGTCGAGCTGGAGGAATTCATCAATAACATACCGCGCCACGACATTAAAATCATCGTAGGCGACTTTAACGCAAAAATCAGTAGGAGTGCAGAAAATACATCGTACATTGGGCCTAACAGCCTGCACCTAACTAGTAACAACAACGGCCAACACGTCACCGACCAGGCAATAACGTACAACTTAGTTGTTTCAAGTACGTTTTTCCCACACATGAGAATCCACAAAGTAACGTGGAGATCGAATGATGGAAGAATGGAAACCCAAATCGATCACGTCATGATTTCTAAGAGACACTCCACCAGCATATCTGATGTCAGATCTTACAGAAGTGCAGACATGAACAGCGATCAAGTGCTTGTCATTTTTAAGTATAAGTGCAAACTGTCATCTACGTTCAACAGACAAGCACAAAAGACCGTTCGATGGAATATTGATGCTTTAAAAGATCAAGCGTCACTGCAGAGTTACCAATCAGCTGTCACTAATTATTTAGACCGGCCCAATAAAAACGAAGAATCTCCTCCTAACATCCAGGATCAGTGGCACGCTATACAGTCAGCCATAATCACCATAGCGCAAAGTTTCATCGGAAAAAGCCCTCGAGGTCCCGTAATGTTTGGTTCGATGATCAATGCCGAAGGGTCATCGAAAATAAACAAAAGCTTCGTACAAAATAGTTGGCTCGCAATACTAAAAGCACTCTAGCAGAATTTATCCGCGCTAGGAAAGCTACGACTAGATACCTTCGATAAAAGAAGCGCGATCATGTGAGATCTTGCATCGAACACATCAGCATCCAAGCGGAAATAGGAAACTCAAGGGACTATTTGCTAACCCTAGAAATCTAACTAAAGGCTTCCACCCAAGAAGTACAGCCATCAAAGGCGGAAATGGAGAGCTGCGAACAAACGTGGCTGATCTTCTCTCAGTATGGCAAACTTACTTTCAAAATCTGCTAAATCGGAACGACGAAGCGACCCCCATTAGAGCAATAGTTCCTCCAGGTGAAGAGGTCCTTGTTGGATATCCCACAGTAGAGGAAGTAGATGCAGCTATTAATAGATTACAAAATTGAAAGTCATCCGTTCTCGATGGAGTTCCCGCAGAATTGATTAAGATCAGAATTGATTGAGGCGCTACTCTTGCAACAAATCTATACGATCTCATCGTCTCTATTTGGGACCAAGGAGAGTTCCCGGAGAATTGGAAGACCGCACTCATATGTATGCTGCACAAAACAAGAGACCGTCTTAAACGTGAAAACTATCGTGGTATCGCTCTGTTGAGCACTGCTTACAAAGTGTTGGCTAATGTTGTACTTGCCAGACTCATCTTTCTCGCCGAAAACACCATTGGCGACTATCAATGTGGTTTTCGTCCCAACCGATCGACCACTGACCACTGAGGATGATCTTGGAAAAATGTTGGGAGTACAACATAACCATACACCAACTGTATATAGACTTCAGACAGGCATATGACGGTATATAAACCGCGAAAAATTATAGGCCGCGCTCATATGCCTAGGAATTCCAGAGAAACTCGCTTCTCTGTGCAAATTAACAACCTCTGGGTCTGTATGTAGAATCGTAATTAAGGAAACTGTGTCAGACCCCTTTGAAATTACATCGTGGTGTTCGACAGGGAGATGCACTTGCGTCTGTGCTGTTCAACTTGGCGCTTGAGTATGTAGTGAGAAAAAACAACATTGAAACTTAGCGCTGTATATTTAATAAATCAGGCCAAATTCTTGGATATGTAGATGATATCATGCTTCTTGGCCGAAGGCCTAGAGATATCATAGACAGTTTCATACAGCTCGACCGCTGCAACAGTTTCATACAGCTCGACCCCACAACTTTTCAACACACTCCTTTGAACAAGAATTCTCTAATAAAAAACAATGGCAAAGACATCTTAGTAGCCATATTGCTTGTAATTAAAACCCCAAAAAAAAAAAAAAAAAAAAAAAATTAAAAAAAAAAAAAATCTACAACACTCGTACAACCACCCAATTCAACACGAAAAGATAACCGTGAATACAGTGATCAATGATGATTAATGATCAATCAATTAAGGACACTGCCATTGGATAACCCTTTATAAAACTAGCATTTCACAACAACACAAAAACACACACTATACATCCCCAGCTGTTCGAAAACAAAATTGGAACCTGTTAATAAACATACCAATACCATAAAACGCGATGAAGTAGTATAAGTAAAAACAAAACGAGGAAACAAGCAAAACAATACACATGTAACATATACATATTAATTAGCATATGTATTAATTAAAAACTACACAGCAAAACATATCAACAACCTTTAAAAGTACGAAAATAAGAATATATAAAAAATTCATTGAATGAAATATGTCCTCTTTATTTAACTATTAAGGTGAAGAAAATGAATTTCGTCCATTTCTTATTAGAAGCATAACACATAACACATGCGAGCAAGGCTCCAATTAGAATTATTATACCAATGACGATATTCCATTTGTATTCTACTGCGTAGTAGGAAATTACATATGTTTTCTCGTACATTCGTTTCAACTTTGTATGCGTTTTGTGTTTGAATTACCAACATACAACATGTGTGCATGTGTTTGGATAACATGTATATACAAAGTATATACATTTTTCTAATAAACATAGCACAAAAGAGACTGAAGTAAAACAGAGACAGCACCAAGTACACATCTACATTAACCACTAACTATTAACCGTTTCGAAAAATAAATTCTATTTACTATGCTAAGTAGGTATACAGCATAATTTGGATATACACGAAGCCGAATACCTGTCTAGTTTAGGAAACACTGACCATACACACCCATACACAAACTCTAATTAAACTAACAACTATTATAACTACTTATTTGATAAAAAAATTCACCAACGGTACTTATGTACCTACACCAATTTACTTAAAAATAAAAATAAAAAAATGCACATTAAAATGATGCACTGATACCTGTACTCTGGGAAAACAACAGAGTACAAGATCCACTTTAGCACTTCAAAAAAAAAAAAAAAAAAAAAAACAAACACGCACACAGCTACTCAAACTAAAACAAAAAAAACACCTTTTCCAATGTTTCTGCTGATATTGTTACAAAATTGGGAAAAGACATCTCGAGTGCAAACTTAGATGATTTTAATAGATATACCCTTGGTTCCTAGAGAAATGTTGTTAAATCTTGCTTTTATGAGCCAATTAATCATCTTGAAATTGTGTCTGAAATCAGAAAACTAAAGAATACATCTTCTAAAGCAGTGGATGGTGTGAGTAATGTAACTATGTGAAAAACTTAGCCTGGTAATAAGTTGACGTTTTGTGTTATTTGTTTAATATGAGTCTGTTCCAATATTAAAAAATGGAGGTTAGTTGACAATTATAGACCAATATCGATACTTAGTGCTTTCTCCAAATTATTGGAAGTTAAACGTCGACTGCTTAGTTATCTCCAAAAATTAAAATTTCTGCATTGTCTTCAATATTTACAGCTGGGAAATCCACGAAAGATGCATTATTTAATTTTCTAAGTAACATTTATCTAGCAATTAATTCACAAAAACCAACCAGCTTTATTTGGACTTTACAAAAGCCATTGATATAGTTGATCACAATATACTGCTAACGAAACTTTTATCAGAGTTAACATCTTTGTATGGTTTGAGAGTTATCTTCATAATCGTCGTCAGGTAATTAAAGAGAAAGATTCGTTAAGTAGTCGAGGTGTTTTAACTTGTGATCTCCTTCAACGATCAGTTTTCGGACCTTTATTGTTCCTAGTTTATTTTATCTCAAATTTTGAAATAGAACTGATGAGCAGCGCCACAGCATTCGCCGATGATCTAGCATTAAGCTACGCATCGACTGATAATTTTTCCAAATTCTATCTAGTAATTCAAAAGGATTTATCTAAATGGTTTTACTACCATAAATCAAGAGTTATGCATTTTAGTGGGTCCGATTCTTTAGGTACTCTTAATTTCTTGATATATCATATTCACATTTGCCATCGTAGTTCACGTTCGCCTCTGTATTTTAGCTTATAACTGTAAATGATTTCAAGTACCTAGGCCATAATTATAGATTGGCAGCTTTCTTGAAATTCCCATCTATTTAGCACTAGGAAAACAGTTATAACAGCTGTTCATAAGTTTTATTGTCATAGGAAACTAGCCCCACCATCAATTCTAAGAAAATTATTTCACGCTCTAGTAGAGCCCATTCTATTGTATGGAATAACCAATAGGGGTGGGTGTATCTTTCACATATTAAAGATCTGTAAATTGCGCAGAAAATGTTTTTTGTGAGAAGCACTAGTTTTCATAATCGTATAACGCATCCATATAAAACCAGAAATCCGAACAACTTTGCCGGTCATCGTTGCAATAATAAAAAATATAGAAGATTCTAGCCTTTTATGGCTCCAAATTTATTTCATATGTTGCCGAAATTTATAAAATCACTCACTTCTGATCGTAAACGTTTATACGAAAGAAAAATTATATTTTAAAATATATATTTTATATATATATATATATATATATATATATATATATATATATATATATATATATATATATATATATATATATAAATATATATATATATATATATATATATATATATATATATATATATATTAGTTTTTCATTCATACAATCTGTTATGGCGCTGAAACTCACCCAATTCTTGAGCGGTTTTGCATTTGATATTTTACGCCGACACCAGCCAAATTGAAGACACGCGAATTATAATCTGCCCATTTCATTGTTCCAGCCAGTTTTAATAGTAATGTAATAATAGTGGTCCGATTGTATATGACTGATACCTTTATCATAAGCTTGTGATACCAGTAAAAATACTGCCAAAAATATTCATACATTTTCATCAATCATTTCGAACCCAAAAAATCTGGACAGTGGTAAGCCTGTGCAAATTTCCGAAAATCAATTAATAGTCAATAGCACTCGTAATAGTGGTCCGATTTTTATGAGTGATATTTCTTTGATAAATTATTACATTTTATACTCGATTAACCTACCTTAAATATTCGTAATCCTCAGTTCAGTTGATGAATTATAAATTTAGGGTTAGTTTGTAGTAAAAATTTTACTTGTGGGGACCACTTAACAAACATATTATTCAGTTAAAGATTATAGGGCATATTTAGTTGTTTTTATGAACTAGGAAGGTTACAGATTCCCAATATATTACAATGGCTTTGTTTAAATTAACTTGAATTTTCTTCAATGATTTGTTTTTTATTACCAAATTGGTCAAAGCTTAGGTGCTATTTTTTCTGTAGGAAGTTTTCGATTGACAATTTGCATTTTACTTATTTTTACAAATTATTAGCATTGTTGAAGTAAATTAGAACATTTATGTCAGCCACAAGTCATGTTCACCAACCGCCAGTATTACTTTGTTAAGTAATGTAAAGTGTGAAATAAAGTTACATCCTTTCAATGAAAAAAACTTAGCAACATTTTTCATTTCAGAATCATGGGTGAGAAAACACATAGAAGGAGGAGTTTGTTTGTGGAATATTTACTAGGAAGTAAATATTCCACAAACAAACTCCTCCTTCTATGTGTTTTCTCACCCATGATTCTGAAATGAAAAAATGTTGCTTAGTTTTTTTCATTGAAAGGATGTAACTTTATTTCACACTTTACATGACATATCACTTAAATTTTATAAGAAAAAAAAATGGTTAAGGTTAAGTGGTTAATGCAAAAGTTCGGTAATTACAATTGATGTAGATACTGTAACATTTCATAACATTAACCGCAACAATTATTTTTCACAATCATATATTTGAATTCCAATTTGAGACAATCATCTCAAACAAATTTAAGAAAAGATTACGAATCCATTCGATCGGAGCAAAAAAAAAAATGGTCAATTTAATCAACCGCATGACATCGCGGTAATATGATATAACGCACAAATCTATTTCGTATTTTTATCCGCATCGCAGATATATACATATCGTAGTTCAATATTTTATTTCATCTTAATTGTATATCAAAGTAACAAATCTTAATCAGATCGTTTATTCGTTTGGAAAAAAAAATTATATTATGTACACGTCGTATATATACGAGTATATAAATTGTGATTTTTCGATTCAATCAATTTACGTTAAAAATATTACAAATATCGGACTGAAATGAAAACAAATTCAACACAAAAATCAAAACCACTTTCTCTCCTACAAGAAGTAAATAATGGGTTTACGGTGTATACAAAAAGTTATGTGTGTACGGCCAAGGTACATATTTATAATCGATATAATATTTTGTTGTTACCAATTTTTTTTTACGTACGTACCAAACATCTGCAAATTTTTTTTTTTCAATGAAATTTAATCCTATAAAATATTATATTTGCATTGCCTCAATCCATGTCAGCCGTCAGATTGTGTTGTATTTTAATTCTTTCTTAAGATATATATATATATATATATATATATATATATATATATATATATATATATATATTTATATATATATATATATATATATATATATATATATATATATATATATATATATATATATATATAGATATTTTTTTTGTTTTGCGGTTGATGTTGTCTTATCTTTTTTTTATACTGAGGAACATCATTGATACCCAAACCGATAATATTTCCATCGAAAAGATTACTATATCGATCGGTGGTGTGGTTATAACAAAAAAAAATTCAAAAATATGTTGCTCATTGTTAAAGAAGTGGTGTCGTATAGTCCTTTTACAAATGTTTAAAAAGTGTGGGCAATTGTTGCCGCATTATCGATGATATGAGTAAACCAAAGCAGAATTTTCGAAAGGTCATGATTACAACACCTAAAGTCCGCTAATCAATATACCACCTACAAAAAATAATATTATCTTATACGGACGTAAGATGATATTGAGTATGGCGGTGCTTAAGTGCAATCTAAGATGCACAAGATGACATTATATATATATATATATATATATATATATATATATATATATATATATATATATATATATATATATATATATAATATATATGAATACAGGTATAATTACTTGTAATATTGATAAATGTTAAATAAATTTTTGTTGTTGTTGAATATGGTAACTTACTTAGTCTATATACACTGTTCGAACATAGAATAAATATTTTAAGATCAAAACCTTAAGGCACTTCAAATTGGTTTACAATTTTCTTCATTTAAGTTATTGTTTTGTGTTATAAATTTATCTATACAAGAAATTTATGTTGAATTGTAGTGATTTCATTGTGGTTAGTGTTGTAATTAATTTGTAAATGTACGGTTTTTAGTTAGTTAGTCAGTTAGTTAGTTATAGTGGAAGGTTGAACTTTGATATTTTTATATGATGATCTAATATCTAAGAATTTTCAATGCATATAACATATATATGCTTATGTAATTATATATATATATATATATATATATATATATATATATATATATATATATATATATATATATATATATATAAATGGATAGTTCAGCGATCTCGGGATCGAATCCGATGGAGGATTCCAAACGTTCCTATCATCAAATGCCTGTCAAAAGACTTTCTCCGACAGCTCTAACAGTGCAAATATTTGAAAAAATTTAAAACATGTTGTTAAGGAAGAAGAAATTGTCATCATTAAGGATGATAATTTACCTCCACACAAATAGAGAATTGACTCATATATATATATATATATATATATATATATATATATATATATATATATATATATATATATTTATATATATATATATATATATATATATATATATATATATATATATATATTGGCATGAGCCTTATTCTAGGATGTCTTTTAAAAATTGTCTGGTTGCTATTGTTGCTGTCGTTTGTCGTCAGTTTTAGTTTCAGGTTCGTTTTATGTTTAGTACTGTCATTTAAATTTTCGAAATCTGATGACACTGTTTGGCAATTTTTCGTGTTGTCTCTAAAGCTTCTTTACGTTGTTGTGCTCTAGTCGTAACGTGAACATATTCATGTTTTATTCTAGACAAAGCATCGGCATTTGTGTTTTATGATCCAGATTTATGTTGTTTTGTAAAATCATATTCCGTTAATTTCAATCGCCTTCGTAATAAAAGTGATTCTTTATTTTTCCTATCAAAGGTTTATGATCCGTTATTATTACAAATTTTCGTCCGTACAGGTACGGTCGGAAGTTTTGCACAGCACATATCATAGCTAACATTTCCTTTTCTACTGTAGAATAGTTTCGTTCAGGCTGATTTAATGAACGGCTAGCAAAAGCTACCGGTAAGTCATCAGTGTTCTGTTTTTGACTCAAAACGGTACAGAGACTATAATCATTCGCGACAGTTGTAAGAATGAAGGTTTTGTCGAAATCAGGGTAAATTAAAATTAGTGAAGTTGTAAGTTTTTGTTTAAGAATTCTGAAAGAGTTTTCACAGTTTTCCGTCCAATTGAAAATGACATGTTTTCGTAGTAGTCTGTTTATTGGTCCTAAATAATTGATTTCTTTTCTTAGAAAATTGCACATTGATAATTGTAGCTTTAAACTATGATTTCGAAAAATTTCAAAGACATCGTCTAAGTAGACAAAGCATTTAAGAACCTCGAACCTAGTAAGAATGTGGTTCATTGTTCTTTGATATGCTTTGTGAGTTTTTTAAGCCAAAAGGCATCCTGCTGAATTCGTAATGTCCATAGTCTGTACGAAATGCTGTTTTATGTTAACCATTTGGGTCCATTTTAATCTGATGGTAGACACTGGCTAAATCTAACGTTGAGAAGTATCTGGAATGACCTAACTGGTTGAATATATCTGTTATATTTGGTAGAGGACATGTGTCACCAATTGTGGTATCATTTAACTTCCGAAAGTCTATAACTATTCTCCACTATTTTTTATCATTTTCGTCGGCTTAGTTAGGTACCGTGAGTAGTGGTGAGTTACATGGACTAGTGTTATGGTAAATTTTTCCTTCTTCGAACATTTCTTCTAATTGTTTGTTGATTTCTTCTTTTAAAATTTGGGGAAGACGATACTGTTTAACATTAAAAGGGGATGTGTTCGTGTATAATTAAATGGAATGATGCACTCCTGGAATACACGACAGTTTTTCGTTTTTTAGATGAAATAGATCTGTGTATTTGGAAAGGACTTCTAGTATAGAACTACGTTCTTCACTATTTAAATCATCGTCTAGTTTCTCGTTTATCTAGATAGTAGTTTCTGGGTTACTTAGATATTGAATGTTGTAATTTTCAGCTAGTTCAATTTTAGGAGAGAAAGGGGGTATCTTTATTTCGTGACAATTTGAGTTTGTCAGCGGAATCCATATTCTATTGTTTTTGGCTATCGTAATGCAATTTCGTTTTTAGGTGGAATTATCATTTTATTTCCTTTTGTTTCTTAGGCTATTTCTGATGAGGTATCCGTTCCGTCATGTGGTATTTTAAGTTAATTTTTGCTATAGAATAAGCCTATCTTGAAGTTATTTAGCATGTCTCTACCTAATATGCCTTCTTGTGGTATAGGAAATTCATCGGGAACAGCCTGAAATATGTGTAGGATTCTCTTATTATTCTCTAATTTAAACAAAATGTCACACGAACAAGGTCATTGTTTCACCAGGCCTTTACCGTGTAGACCTCCTTTTTTATTCGTGTCGATTTCCACAAACGTATTTAAAACATGTAAAGTTATCCCAGTATTTCTACCCACGAAAATAAAAAAAATCATCAGGCAATACTATTTCATTCCATCCCAGGATTTTATATTTTAAATTCAAACGAGAAAAACAAACAAAAACTAAATTATTAAAACGCATCCCATCCCAGTTTTTTCTTCATAAAAAATTTGAATATTATAAAGCAAACTCAATTAATGGTTAGCAACTAGTAATCATAGGACTCCCTAAATTTAAAATCGATATGTTGTAGAGTAACCACAAGTGATTATTGATAAACATCAGACTGTAATCAACCAATTAAACAAAGAGTCTCTCAGAAACATTTTATAGAATTTTCAAACTTGATATTTCAAAAAATTGTTCAGGTGGAAGTTTGATGGCCATTATCTGAGCATCGTAGAGATGGCTAGGTGGATCTGAATATGACATCTTGTAGGGTACTATTTGGCAATCATTTATGATAAACCACCATATTAACGCGACCCTCAGGAAACATTTTATAGAATTTATTTGGAAACAAGAACTTTATTTCTATCTAAGTCTGAACAAATGCTTCTTACTTCTATGTTAAAAAAAAGAATGTGATCAAGATAATATTTTAGTAGATATGGATGAGTCTTGAATTTTTTCTGGATACAAAACAAAACCTTCTTGTTTTAAGGCTTTAGGAGAACTTTGCTCTAAAAGAATTTTAGATAAAGTATTCATTTTTTTACTGAATGAAAAAACGAATATTTTCGAAAAAGGTCTGTAATTTAATTAAAAGATAGGAGCTATAAAAAGCCTTCCGAAGATGACTTAATTTTTGTTTTGGAAATAGAGGAGATATTTTTTCGAATTTTTTTATATATAAGTAAATGCGGGAATACGTTGTGAGGGTTAGGAAATTTAATATTGATGGCATTTTCCATTAAATCGTCGTATTTTTGCCATCTGCTATTATGATAGCAATCTTATATAACTAACAAATCCGGTTAAGTTAAATGTTTCATTATACACTTTCAATACGGAAGGTATGTTGAAAATGCTGACACTTTCGTTGACTTCCACACTTGTTTCACAATACACAAAATTAAAAATAAATTCCACATGTAACTAAAAATTTATCTAACTTCATTGCACTCTATAGAGTGGTTAAGTTCATTTTTCGTTATGTTTTGCACACCAACAAAAACTACAATAACAAAAACTCTATACATTTACATATCATATGAATAATATTTTAATATGAAATCAATTTTTGTAATTAAATAATTTAATTTATATCAATGAAGCCGCCATTAATTTACTTGCTTTTATAAGTAATTAGCTGACCCGGCGAACCTTTTTCCAAAAAAAATTAAATTACTACGTTCCGAGCAAATACTTTTGTCCTTTGCGAAAATTGATTTTGATGAGAGTAAAAATCAAACAACTCAACTCAATTCTCAATAGACCATTGAGTTGAGAGGAAATTCCATTCAATTCTTCATCGAATTCAACACTTATTTATTGAAAAATGAATGACATGTTGAATCAAACTCAGGCATCAATCGAAAATTAAATTGTTTTTGGATTTTTTCTCTCAGTGTAGAAATGAATTGGACTCAGTTGGTTCAGTATTTTATTCAAGAGGAATTAAATCGAATACAGACGCAAATCAATACAATGCATTGTAGTAAACAATATTTTTCGTTTTGTTCTCCGGCACGTAAATGAGCAACAATGGTCATTTGCCGACTCTCGAACACACGACGTTCCAGGTTTATTCCGCACATTCTCAACATTGACCTTGCGATTTGTTAATCGTCATAGCAAACCCCAAACGTATGAGGTACTGAATGCGCTTAAAGTTGAACGAAATGTCAGTGTGATTCAGAGGAATTATCGGAATTAGAACATCCTCTCCTTTGAATCACGTCGCTTGAATTACGTTGTTCATCAGTTTCTTCACAGACAATCGCGTTCCGTTACACAATCTCGGATGGTTCAGGTTGTGCAGTATGATTATCACAGATCTAACATTGAGCATCAAGTTATGCGGAGTATTCCCGGCAAATCAAGCGCATTCAAATTCATTCATTCGGTCGGATAGTTGGTTGCCTCGTATTGATTGGTCACACAGTCAACGATGTAACAATGCATTTCTCCAACGCTTTGGTTTTGAATCTAGTAATTCAGACTGCCTATTTCTTTGTTTTTCGCTACCAAAATCACTCGTTAGCTGAGCCAACCGTGATTCATATAATTTCGGTGCATGTTCGGAAACACTTCGTGATTAGCTCTCCTTTGACGTTGTAGACATGCAAAAATTCGAGGGAAAAATTCTCTCCACTAATTGAGGCACTTCGCAAATCCTTCATCGTTCAATTGAACTCTTTCAATGATCGTGTGCATGCCGTTGTGCACTCATCCCAGATAATGATTTTGCAACAGCTAACGCTATATGAGATCTCGAGCGAATTGTGACCAAAAGAAATGAATTCAGAAAGTTTTTCCACCGGGAGCATCGAGGAAGAATATTTCGCCGTTTCATTCGTCAACTGCTTTCATTAATGCGTCGTATACGTTTTTTTGCTGTACCTTCAATAGCGCGACATTTTGTCGAACTATGCTTTCGTTGCAATTCGAATAAATGCATCGTGCATCGAACAAATTGATGCTAACATGCCCAACTTGGACAAATAGCTGCCGCACATAAGCACGCACATGTCTTCGATCATGATCAAATGATCATGTTGCGTATCTCGTCATTATAATTGATGTAGTATAATTGATCTTAAAATACATTAAATTATAAAGCAACAATATTAAAATAAATTCCAAATAAATTCTATAAAATGTTTCCTGAGGGTCGCGTTAATATGGTGTTTTATCACAAATGATTGCCTAATAGTACTCTACAAGATTTCGTATTCAGATCCACCTAGCCATCTCTACGATGGTCAGATAATAGCCATCAAACTTCCACCTGAACAATTTTTTGAAATATCAAGTTTGAAAATTCTATAAAATGTTTCTGAGAGACTCTTTGTATAATTGGTTGATTACAGTCTGATGTTTATCAATAATCACTTGTGGTTACTCTACAACATATCGATTTTAAATTTAGGGAGTCCTATTTATGATTACTAGTTGCTAACCATTAATTGAGTTTGCTTTATAATATTCAAATTTTTTATGAAGAAAAAACTGGGATGGGATGCGTTTTAATAATTTAGTTTTTGTTTGTTTTTCTCGTTTGAATTTAAAATATAAAATCCTGTGATGGAATGAAATAGTATTGCCTGATGATTTTTTTTATTTTCGTGGGATGAAATACTGGGATAACTTCATATGCTTCGTATTTAGGCAACTCTGCTTGACTAAAGACACATCTGCGTCTGAGTCACTCAATAAATTTAACTTATTTCGTTTCGTCATTTCAGTCGAAAAGGTTACCGAACTTGTCAAAGAACAAAAATTTTAACACAAGAACATGTTATATTTAGGATGTGAGTGAGATGTGGATATTTCATTTTGGGTTTCGTAATTTTTGTAGGTTATTGTGTTTTGAGTGAGTGCATCTATAGATTATATTTGAAAGACCTGTTTTGGATATTTTCATTCTAGTAAGTGTGTTGGTTATTTAGTTTTCTTGGATAGTGGTTTCAACTGTTTTATGGTTAATAATATTTTTTGGAATTTTAAATGATGTGGTTTTAGGAGTTATTGTGTTTATTTGTTGTAGTTCTTGATTAATCTGTGGACTCAAGCATCGTTTCTCTTCTGTACGTTTTTGAGTCCGTTTGAGTTTTTCGAACACGTTTGCTCACTTTCATAACAGTAGATTTGTGCCGTATGTATATATTTTGAGGATTTTGAGGTTTATTTGATATATTTAATCCTTGAAATGCATTAGTAAAATTATCTAAATTACTTATAGTAGGGTTCTGTGGTTGAAAACGATTGTGTTGACTTTTTATCGGCGTTGAAACTGCTACAGGATTCATGATATCGAATGGGACTGTTGTGGGTTCATTGTCGAGTTATTTGGATTTCTAGCATCTTGCGGGAATCATATAGGAAAAGGTAGTTTACTTTTATTGTGAAGTTGTGGTGGTGAGTATTGTTTTTGGGTATTGAAAGAGTAGTGAGTATTGGAATTGTTTGAATTGAAATTTTGATATGAGTTTACATTATTCGAATGCCTGGGGATTGCATTATTTTGGTACATCTGCGTTTGTGTCTTGAAAGATTTTAGATTGAAATTCTGATATGTGCTTACGTTATTCGAATGCCTCGGGAATGAATTATTTTGGTACATCTGTGTTCGGGAATCATTACTTTGTTTGGTTTTACTTTTCCGAATCACAAGACGATTTCTTTTGCAATATCTGCAATAACTAACTTGCATATCCTCCACTTGTGAAACAATTGGTTCTGGCTGTGTATGATTGATCTAGAACTTTTTCGTATGATTTTCATTTTCATACAAATTTTTGACAAAATTTAATTGATCCATAGCTGCTTCTATGCATTTCATAAGATTCGCTTTGATACATTCTTACAAAATTTTTTATGGATTCCGGCAAAAAATTAACAAATCTAGGTATTATTCTTTTTTCTGCAATCATTTGCATGATACAATTTTGAAAGATGTGACCTGAGCCCCTTCTGTTCGTTTGTTGTGCACGAGTCGTGAGCTCTGTCTTCACACGAGAAGAACTTGTGTATATCATCAGAGTTTCCATTAAACTCTGGGATATTTCGGGACATAAACTCAATTTTTTGGTAATCGTTCATGTTAATTATTTTATTACCAACGCACGGAAATTCGAATTTTAGTCCCTCTGGGTTTGCGTTGATAAATGACTTTGGACTTGAGGACGGTAATGAAATAGGGGACCACACGTTAATTTTTGGAAAACCGATATTATCAAAATTATAAGATGCTAAACGTTTACTCCGTTGGTATTTGAAGTTAGACGTGACGGATGGATTATAACTGGATGGATTAACTTTATTAAACATTCACTCACTTATTCACTTACGTATATATAAAGTAATTCAATTCGTATATATAAAGTAATTCCTCACCTGGGAAACGTATTTCGATTGCGGTTGCTCCAATCGAATTTTCAGAGTGAAAATGTGAAAAGATTGTCAATGGCGATGATAATTTGTTCGTCAAAACTTTGGGTTTGTTATGGAAACCGGAGAAGGATGTTTTAAATTTAATGTTCAAATTTCTAGATGGACATATAACAAAATGTAATGTACTTTCAGATGTAGCACACATCTTCTCTAAGATTAGTGAACTAATTCCAATCGGCCTTTTGCTTCTAATAGTTGTCCTTATGAAAAACCTTTTTATTTAAAAATTGTGTAGCTCCTAAAATGCGATTGAGATTAACATATATATACTTAAGCTTTAGCTATGCACTTTCATACCGAGTGGCAAACATTTCAATCCGCATTATCTAGAATTATGCACTGTCCTTCTTCTTGCTCAAATCATGCGCAAGTTATTAGACAACAAACATTTTACTGTGAAAAGGTGATTTATTCTTCTGATTTGAGAATTGTACTAAATTGGATTTACGGTTCACCAACAACTTGAAACACGTTTGTTGCTAAACGGTGTCATTCAAAATATATGCAAATCTGATCCGTGGTTACATATGTTACTTCCAAATTAAATCCAGCAGACATTGTCTGAGTATATGAGGGCTGTTTAGTTATTAGACTGCGAACTTTGGTTTTTTAGTCAATCATTACCAAAACTCACCCAAGCACGAGGGGTTCAGTAAATTTTTTTCCAGCGCCAACATTAACGATATTCCGGAAGCAACAAAACTTATGAGTACCATGCTTTCCTGGAATAATGCTATAAGATAAGGAAAGCATTATTTGCTTTGGAAGTGCTACGTAGAAGCTATCAAGGGTGCTATAAAAAAAGGCTGTGGATTCAAGCAATGACAGATGAGATGAAGTCATTGGTGGAAAATCAAACCTGGGAGTTTGTGAAAATTCCAGAAGGTGCAAATCTAGTTGGCTGCAAGTGGATTTACAAGTTAAAGTACAATTCAGATGGAGAAGTAGTCAGACACAAGGCAAGGCTTGTTGCTCAAGGTTTTTCGCAGAAATATGGTTCTGATTATAATTAGGTGTTTGTTCCAGTTGTTCGTCAAATAATGTTTAGAACATTGCTTACAGTGGCAGCAACCAAGGACATGAAGGTTTATCATCTAGATGCGAAAACGGCTTTTCTTAACAGTGAATTGGCAGATACAATTTACTTGAGACAACCTCCAGGATTCAAACTTGGAGGCGGGGAAGATTTAGTGTGTCTACTAAAAAGGAGTTTATGTGCTTTAAAGCAATCAGCGCGCAATTGAATCAAAAAATACATCAAATACTCATCGATTTCGGTTTTGTTCAAAGCAAAAATGATCCATGCTTGTACACCTACAAACATGATGGAAAAATAGGCTACGTATTAATCTATGTTGACGATATGGTCATTGCTGGTGAAAACAACGAGATAATCTCCAAGGGCGAAACATTTTAAAGTTCGAAATTCAGGTTTAAGAACTTGGGAGAGTAAGGATTTCTTGAGTCCTTAAGTCAAGAAAGAAGAAAATGGTCATTACACGTTGAATCAGACTGCTTACATTGAAAAAGTACAGGATTTCCAAATGTTTGATGCAAAGGAATCCTCAGTTCCATTATCAGTTGAATATAGTAAAGGAGGAGATACGGATTTATTGTTGGGCAAAGGCAAATATCAAAAGTTGCTCGGTTGCATACTATACATATCAGTCAAGAGTGATAGTTTGGATTAGTTAATCGGATATGCAGATGCAAATTGAGCTGATGATCGTGCAAGTAGAAAGTCACAATCTGGTTTTATTCAAGTATTGTAACGGTATTCTCAGGTGGTGCAGTCGAAAACAGGATTGCATTGCGCTATCATCAACGGCAGCAGAACTTATTGTGTTGTTTGAAGTATGTCAAGAGGCGATTTGGATTCGTCGTTTACTCAACGATTTTGATCAATGCATTGGGAAACCGACGAAAATTTTCGAAGGCAATCAAAGTTGTTTGAAATTTATTAAGGAGTAGATATTGTCGCCACGTACCAAACATATTGATGTTCGAGAGGCATTTGTCAAGGATTACATCGACCAATGTAATGTTACATGTCGATATTGTCCTACGAAAACTATGGTGGTAGATTTATTTATAAAACCATTGGCGGGACTTCGTGTCAATGTTCTTCGGGATGCATGTGGAGTTAACTGACGATTTAAATGAGGATGATTGAACGCATTCGAATCATTGCATATGTTTCACTGTATGTAACGTTTGTATCTAACTTCACTTTTGATTAAACCATCAATCAAGTGACACGTTAAAATCATAAAGCTAAAGCATATCCTTATTTCTTTTTCAAGTTTCTAGCTCTGCTTATCATTAATTCCATCACAAATAAATTTCATTAGCTGAAGTTAACCTCAGTTTTTATGCCTTCAACTAATCTAAAAACATAATGTAATGTTAATAATTAAACACTTTTTACAGGCCATTGCTGGCCTTTACCGCATCAACAGTCTGGCACCATCGGTTTCAAATCCGAGCTGGTTCTTCGCATTGTTCTAAACCACTCAAAGAAGACAAGTCGTTCTCTATCCCTAGGAGCCATCGTCACCGACAGCGATACTTCGCCTGAGTCTTCTCTCAGGGATCGCTGCATTACCACTTCTGATCGATTCTCAGAACAAAAAAATGTAGAGTTTAAGAGGATAAAGCAGAAGTTTTAGAACAACAGATCAAATTTGGTATGGAGCCGTGATTTTGGTCAAAAGTCCTCAAGATATAATTAGTAAGTGCACTAACTAGGGTGAATCTATCAGAATGCAAATTATATACTTAGAAGTGGCCACACATCAGTAATTTGGAATTTGCAGATTACTTCCCTGCGATAATAATAAATGGTGTGATTTGAGGTACAGCAAGTGATCCCATAAGCTATAGTAAACTACAATGAGCTGTGAAGAGTGCAGTACATGATAACAAAAAATGAAATCGACACTAGATTAAAAAAATTCTGGGAAATAGTAAAGATATGACTGCCACTATTGCTTAGCGCTTGGAAAACCAGAGCATAAGCCAGATTTTTGCAGTTAGGGAAGAAATTCGTAGCAACACCAGCCGGGAGCACCGCAATTTGTGGGATTATGGGTGGCTGAAGTTAAATCCACCTTAACATGCGAAGAGTCAACAACATTAACTTGCCAAATAGAGACCCGCTTTAATTCAAGGCGATCTAACCATTTTAACTCCCGATAATTTTTAATTGGAAAAGCTTTAATAACGCAACCTAAAGTCAGAGTTTTAGAATGTAATATAAATTCATTGGCCAGATGGACTTAGTCCAATAAACGAAAGAAAACTTTTAGAAAAACAGTCGCAAAAAATATTGCATCAACTACAACAACCAGCAAAATGAACTACAAAGACACTAGATTTATAGATTGATCACCTGGTTTTAAATTAATAAGCCCAATTTCATCCATTTAGATGGATTACTGGAAGGATTGGACAAAATTAGCGCCTATCCTGATTGAAAACACAATAAAACCACAAGGTCAACCAAGTTTAGCAAAACTTCCAATATTAGGAAACGTAGCCCCGTGGGACACATAAACTTCCGATCATAAAGGGAAAATAATCGAGGATATTGTTAACCGATGATATGGTTACGAGGGCAAGTAAACGATGTTATTTCGTTAGTCTAAAAATTCTTTAAATTCAAATTCTTTTATCTAAAAGTTCACTTGGTTAATTTAAAAATTCAAATTTTTCAGTTTAAAAGGTAACAAAGTTAATTTAAAAGTTCATTGGTTAATTTTAAAGTTTAATTTGGTTAATTTAAAAGTTGGTTAATTTAAAAGTTCAACTTGGTATCAGTTCAACCCATTACTGCATTACAGTTGGCAAATAACCTTAGTTGTGAGACAATGGTTTAAGCTTTTGTTCCTTTGATCGTCTTTTCATATTGTCTTTATATTTCACAAATGAAGTTTTATTTTGTTTATCATACTGCTGTATAAATATCCACATTTTTTTCTTTTTTCTTTTGCTTGATTGAATAGAAAAGGGCATTTCTTGCTGCTATTTTCTCGTACTGTTCTCGTCGCTTGAAACCCTCAATCTATTAGACCCTTTATTAAACTATGTTTACTCAAATAATTGTCAAAGTGTACTGTATGATCCCATAATAGCTTCTAAGTGTTCTATCACTACCTTAGACCCTAATAGGTTACTATCCATGACTGTTATATTTTTTTTTTGTTTTGCACTACAAAAGGTATCACATTTATAACAATTTGCCTATGGCCTCGTCTATTGAACGATTTGGGTGAAATAAAGTAATAACATAATAACATAATTAAAACGTCGCTTTGTTACCGGTGTACTCAAATAAGTACCGGTGTACTTCCTATAATGTTGTTTGGTGTATATGCACGACTGATAGGATGTTGCTGGCATAATTTAAGTTACAATGTACTCCTAGAGTTTTACCCATACCAAATTTACGTTATATTTTTTACAAAATCGCGAATCAATGCTTTTTTCAAGGATTTATTGAATCGTAATCGGATGTAATGCAAATCCAATGATTCTACAAGATTTTCACATTTGTAGTAAAAGTATTGCACAAGTGCTTTGTTTTCGGCAATCGTAGATCTTGTAGAGAAACTATGACTGCATTTTCCATATAAAGCTACTTGTTTGTATAAAAGAAACGGTGACTACTTCAATTGATGCAAGATTTCTCTTTGACAAAACGGTTGATTCACAAAAAAATTACTCCATTAGAAATTATATTAATAAAAAGGCCGGTGTTTACCCAATTAAAAAAATATCAGCATCGTTGAAGTAAATAAATTCAGTGAAAATTCGCTTAAATTGAAGCGAACAAATTTCTATAATCCAAAATAAAAGTGAAAAATTGATTTGAATTGCTTCACAGTATGCATCATCAGTAAGAATGCATACAAAACTAAAATATTAAGAAAAAAAATGGCTGTTTACAGATTTCAAATTATCCGGAAAATTAAAAATCAATGAAATATACATAAAATTGCAATATCGATTCACGTAATGTCCATATTTGAAGGCCATTGCTAGCCTGTATCGTATCTTAAACAAATTACACCTTCTTTGATGTCAAACTACTATACAGTAAGGTTTTTCTGTTAGAATATCGTCAGACATCACTTTAAAATATGTACCGACAAAGTGCAATAATCGGAGCTATTCTAGTACAGAAAATGTATCATCTGTTATGGATTTCTGTTTTTGTAAATAAACATTTCATGTTTAATACCTCCGTCCACCGAGGCTTTAATATATATTTTTAATCGAGTGCATAGTCTACCGTCTAACATAAATCTAATAACCGCGAATCGCAAAAAACCTTTTTGAGTCTGTACACCATAATTGATTTCAAACCTTTTAAAATTATCGTCTGTGCAAATCTATAGCAGAAAGTAGATTAAATATATGTAAAATGCTTATAAATTTTAGTCTATCATAATTTTATTGATATATTGACATGTAATATGGCGGCGGCATACCGCGCTCTTATATTATCTTACATATAGCAATACAATAAAATTGAACGAAGACAACCAACCGTACACAACAACAAAACTGCAAACAGTTAATTAAATTTTTCTGTTGCAAATCTTATCACAACACAATAAATTTTATTATACCATCATTTCTTCATCATCACCGTACATTTATAGGTTGGTATGTACATATGTATATACGTAACGTACGCTAGCAGCCTTCTTATTCTAAACCAAAGACGATATGCAAAAGAAGAACTTAAAAAAATTTCTTTAAAATAAAAAAGGTTTTGTGTGAGATGTTTAATGCAAAATACAAAAAAAAAAAAAAAAAAAAATTGTATATCGAAAAGAGATAAAAACGTAACATAACATTATAAATTGCGGAAGATGCTCCGGTTGTTGCACTCAAGATATGGTGGTACGAAGCAAATCATGGAGATGATGATATGATGAGGAGAATGTTGAAGATGAAAAAAAATCTTTTTATGTGCATATAAAATGTATGAATTATTGTTATTAGGCGATTTTATGGCGGATGCACACGTAACGTCAATAAATTTGGGTGGTCTATACAAAACGACAAAGACACAAAACTATGTACAAATACATTTAAAATCATAACTCTTGAACTTAAATCTCGCATCGAAATCGCGAAGTGGAAAAATAAACTTTCATTTTTCATCTAAATCAAAACTGTTGAAGGTGAAACTAAATGGAAATGACATCCATCATTTTGGAATATTGGCACTTTGTACTATTTTTTTAACTGGCACAGATTTTTCAATAATCAAATTATATTTTGGTGACATGTATCATGGACAAATCGATCTCTAAACAAGACGTAGGAGATGATAAATAGCCGAACTCAATTATTAACAATATTGACATCAATAAGTATACCGCCAAAACAGTACCCCTTTACGTTAGCGGATACGCAGTTTAGAAGAGTATATCAGCTATAGATAGTACTGCTTGGAATTCGTTGTTCTCAAAGAAACTCGATGACCAAAAAGTGAAATCATGTGTCCCAAAGATGACGTATGTGAAGTTAGCCCGAAAACCATCCCGAAAAAATTGATGTGTCTCAACTAATTATTATACAGGAAAAAGCCTCTCAGCACGAAAAACTTACTATAAAATGATACAAAATAAGACTCCATCCCGAAAAAATAAAATGAAAAATAATTTGTTTCTGGATATAAAATTAATAATTTTCAGTGTACAATAATCATATATTCACTAAAGTGTCGTTTTTTTCAGACTTTATTTTTATTATAGATACATTTAATAGGAACTCGGACGTAATAAAGTAAATTGTGTATGATGTACATAGTTGACTATAAAAATCAAATATTTCTGGCACTGGATCTTTGCTCACAGAGGTTGGCAGATATAGAAGGGTATGTCGTTTGGTTCACTGAGCCTTCATTATTAACCACCTGTAACGGCATTACCGTACGATGGGGATAACGGTACTTTCTAGGTCATAATATATTTCTATTTCTGTTTGAACTGCAAATCAGACATATTTCCGGCTCTGGATCTTTGCTCACAGAGGTTGGCAGATATAGAGAGGTATGTCGTTTGGTTAGTTGAACCTTCATTATTAACAACATGTAACGGCATTACCGTACGATGGGGATAACGGTACTTTCTAGGTCATAATATATTTCTGTTTGAACAATAAATCAGACATATTTCCGGCTCTGGATCTTTGCTCACAGAGGTTGGCAGATATAGAGGGGTATGTCATTTGGTTAACTAAGCCTTCATTATTAACCACCTGTAACGGCACTACCGTACGATGGGGATAACGGTACTTTTTAGGTCATAATATGTTTCTACTGTAACGTTATTTTTATATATGTAGCCTTGATAATGATAACGAAAGGTACCGAAACGTCGGGAAAATAACAAAATTTAAAATATATTATAACTGTTTAAAGCAGTTTGTTTTATTACGAGACTGACAGTCATTTATTCCAAATTATATTCCCTTTATATTTTTGCTACAGAAAACAAAAAATGAAAAAATAAAAATATTTTGCTGGAGTATATAAGGAATTTTTTTCTCTTCTTTGTTTTAATATTAATTCAGATTTTGTATGGTTAATATCTGTTAATATCTGTTTTAGTTATTTTTTCGTGTTTTTTGATTATTTCATAATAAAAAAGTTTTTTTAAAAACTACTTGATCTTTGCTTTTCCCAGGACATCCTTTAAATTTGTTATTTGATTATTGTTGCTAAAAATCTATATTTTGGACCTCGGCTTTCTATTTTGAACATTCTTGTTTAACGTTTATATTGTGTTTTAACTAAAATCTTTGCTTTTTTATAATATACGACCTCGGCTTTCTTCAGAACAATTCTAATTTGTATTTATTTTTAAAATGGAAAAACACGACAAGAAAAAAATTAGACTCAACTATAAAAAAAAAGAAGTGTAATTACGGTAGCTGCAGTAAAGCATGCTATTGAAAAGTTGGCATTTACAGCTGTAAAATTCACTACTTCCGATAGTACAGAAATTGCTCTAGTATGTACGTTGTTAAATATTAAGAACAATTTGTTAAATCGTACACTTGTGTATAATGCATGGCGAAAACATATTAATATTAGTACCGCTTCTAATGATCAAAATGGAGATTTATCCAAAACGGTATTAGAATTCAATGCCACGAATATAAACAAAAAAGTTTGTGTGGCAGTAAATACGGAAGTTCGAGATTCGAATGCTATTACAGATCTTGCCGAAAACGATATAAATAATCTTGCAATAATGTCAGAAAATATAGAAAACGGTTTATCGGTTGAAACTATGGACAGTTATATTTTTATTGAAAATCATGCAAATTTGAGTTTGACTCCACCTACTAATGAGATGGATATTAAAGAATCTAATATTATTTGTAAGGGAGACACAAATTCAAAACAAATTAAAAATAAAGATACAAATCTTATCGAAAATGAAACAAACAATCTTGCGCAAATATCAGAAAATGCTAACAGTTTGTCGGTTGAAATTAATAGCGATTCTACTTTTATTGAAATGCCCGCAAATTTGAATTTGGTTCAAACTACTGAGATGGGTATTGGCAAAACTAATATTATTTGTAAGAGGGACCCAAATTTAAAACAAATTAAAAATAACAGAAATCGAAAACTGGTTTATGAAAAATGTGATTATACTTTAAATATCTCTGACAATATTTGGAAAAAAATATTTTTACCAAATGAGCGAAATTTAGATTCATATTTATACAGATCGGTAATTTCTAAACATTTAACAAAGCAAACTGGATGCCTAATAAACATAAAAGGTTACGACATTTTAAAGGATCACATCACAATAAGAACTTATTGTGGCCATAAATATTTGAATCAAACTTGTCGAAATTACAAATTAATCAATACAAATTTAAGTCACGGAATATTTGATGTTTACTCGACACAAAATCCTATAATTCACCCTATTAAAAGATTTAGCTTTACATCAGGTTATAATCGGGATGTCTTGAAAAAAATATTGATCGACAAAACCGTGGAAAAAGTTTCTGAAAATTTAATACTGGACGAAGACATTGATTTTATTCAAAATACCAATACCATACAAAAATCAAAATCACAGGATGTATTAAGGAAAATAAGATCTGAAGCTTTGCAATCAAATGATAATCATTCTGATGATTTTATCGATATTGATGAGGAGTGGAAAAAGTATGAATTATGCGAAGATAAATATATTCAGAAAATTATGCGTCGTCCATTCGTTGTAATGACGTACAGTGCAAAGCAAAATAATATTTTAAAAATTATGCGAAACACATTTGAGAACAAAGAACTATCAGTATATTTGGACGCTACGGGTAGTTTGGTACGGGCTCCTTTCAACCCTTGTCCAACAATTTTGTATTATGCTCTTATAGTTGCTGCTCAAACTTCTGATTGCGATACAGTATCACCGTTTCCATTGACCGATATGGTTAGTTCCAGCCATACTATTGATACGATTAGTGGCTGGTTAAAATCGTTTAGATTGTATGTTGAGAATAATTTTAAAAAATGGCCTGTGTTTGATTCAGTCGTTATAGATTTTTCTTTTGCTGAAATGAATGCAGTATTAAATGCATTCAACAATATAGACATCATTGAATATTTAACAGCAACTCATGATTGGATTAATAATAAACCGACTTACAAGTCTAAAGGATCTATTGTCAAGATTTATTTGTGTTGTTGTCATTTAACACACACAATGGCCCAGGATATTAATGCAAGTTTCTCCAACTGTCCATCGAATAAAAAAATTATCAAGGAAATATTGGCATCGCTTTTCATGACCAATAATTATGATACCATCAAAGAAATGTGGAAATATATTGCAATACTGTTATTGTCAAGGAATATCACAAATACTGTGCAGCAATCATTAGATTCTTTAACTAATTTGATTACTGTAACCGATATAAATTTCGATGAGATTGTTGTAAGCAATGCTAAATTTGAAACATATAGAGACAACACAAAATCTATATATATTCAAAGCCCTTACTATCAAGATATGAAGAACATTATTGATCAAATTAAATTAGATGATACTAGTTCTGCATTAATTGGTGGATTAAACAGTTTTTACAGTCCTGAATTTCTAACTTTAATTTTAAAGAAATATATAACTTATTTACCTTTATGGGCTGGTATTATTAACAATGGAGTTCGGCAAAGTAACAGTCATGTAGAGAACTATTTTGCAATTATAAAACGCAGATTTAAGACTTCTGGCAGTATTGGTAAACTGCCAACAAAAGTAGGGAGGTTTGTGAAAAGTATTCATGATCGAAATGTAGCACTCTATCGACAAATATTATCAGGTGTACCTAAAAAATCAGTAAAATATATAAGGAAAAATTTAATCAATGGTATTCAGTCGAGCAAAATTGATTTAACAATCCACGATTCACAACTAAGTCAATCTATATGGAAACGAAGAAATAAGGATGCAGCTACTCCAACTAGGAAATTGTCGTCGTCATTTAATTTAAAAAATATTAAAGAAATTGGAACACAGTCTCCACAAGAACGCAGAGTTAGTACTATAAAAATCTTAAGTAATAGCTCAAAGATTAATACCGAATTCAGCACTCCAAAGCGCCCTCATAAAATAGTGAAAAAAAGAATACTACCTAAAAATAAACTAAACTCTAGTTCTTTACCGGTTCTACAAAATGGAACTAATACGTGCGATTATTATTCAAATACCTGTGCGTTTGATTCCCTAATCCAAACAATGGCTACTGCAATAAATATTTTGGGGATAAGTAACTGTGGTATAAAAGAAGGCAGGGTTAAAATTTTAATAGAAAAATTGATAAATAATCAATTGAATGATATCTATAATATTCGAAAAGAAATTTTGATCGAAATTTTTGGCATTAAAAATGATTGTAATTGTAATATACAAGACGTAGCAGGAAATGTACTAAAATTTCTTCCAAGTCTAACCGTGAAGTTAAAATGCCAAAAATGTGAAACAGTGGTTGAAGAAGAACGAAATTTTCTTCTCATCAATTTAAAAAAATTACTGGAAGTTAGTTATTTAAATTTAGGTGAGTGTATAGAAGAAGTTCCATCACAGAGTTGCCCAATTTGTTCAAATAAAATGAGCCCTGAAACCCATACGTATCATAATATACTTTCTATTTACACCGAGTACCCCACAGAAAACCCTCCGAAAGTAACAATAAATCAAATAGAACCAAAACTTCTTTTTAATAAGAAGGTTTACAGTTTGGCAGGAGTTATATCATATGAACAGCTTGATTCAGCTATTAATAACAATGCTGGACATTTTATCAGTTGCTGTAAATATGAGCAAAAGTGGGTTAAATACGATGATCTAAAAAAATATGTTGTGAAAATCAGAAATTTGGACATCACTAAAGTCACCCCACATATGATCGTGTATACTAAAGATCCTGTTCCTAAATAATAACTAACTTAAATAAATATTATATAACATAATATTATACAACATAATATAAAAACGAAATATTTTTAAATCGTTTCAATCAAAACTGAATTTATCAGAACATATGGTACAGAATCGCATATGGTACAACTCTACATTTTTTAAAACCGCATATTTCAAAGCAGCGAAATTAAATCGAAACTTACGTAACTTTAATATCCAATAATCTATTTCATGTTTGTAATTAAATTGACTATAAATCTTATAATAATGAAGGCTTAACTAACCAACCGACATACCCCTCTATATCTGCCAACCTCTGTGAGCAAAGATCCAGAGCAGGAAATATGTCTGATTTGTTGTTCAAACAGAAATAGAAATATATTATGACCTAGAAAGTACCGTTATCCCCATCGTACGGTAATGCCGTTACATGTGGTTAATAATGAAGATTCAACTAACCAAACGACATACCTCTCTATATCTGCCAACTTCTGTGAGCAAAGATCCAGAGCCGGAAATATGTCTGATTTGTTGTTCAAACAGAAATAGAAATATATTATGACCTAGAAAGTACCGTTATCTCCATCGTACGGTTATGCCGTTACAGGTGGTTAATAATGAAGGCTTAACTAACCAAACGACATACCCGTCTATATCTGCCAACCTCTGTGAGCAAAGATCCAGAGCCGGAAATATGTCTGATTTGTTGTTCAAACAGAAATAGAAATATATTATGACCTAGAAAGTACCGTTATCCCCATCGTACGGTAATGCCGTTACATGTTGTTAATAATGAAGGCTTAACTAACCAAACGACATACCCCTCTATATCTGCCAACCTCTGTGAGCAAAGATCCAGAGCCGGAAATATGTCTGATTTGCAGTTCAAACAGAAATAGAAATATATTATGACCTAGAAAGTACCGTTATCCCCATTGTACGGTAATGCCGTTACAGGTAGTTAATAATGAAGGCTTAATTAACCAAACGACATACCCCTCTATATCTGCCAACCTCTGTGAGCAAAGATTCAGAGCCGGAAATATGTCTGGTTTGTTGTTCAAACAGAAATAGAAATATATTATGACCTAGAAAGTACCGTTATCCCCATCGTACGGTAATGCCGTTACAGGTGGTTAATAATGAAGGTTCAACTAACCAAACGACATACCTCTCTATATCTGCCAACCTCTGTGAGCAAAGATCCAGAGCCGGAAATATGTCTGATTTGTTGTTCAAACAGAAATAGAAATATATTATGACCTAGAAAGTACCGTTATCCCCATCGTACGGTAATGCCGTTACATGTTGTTAATAATGAAGGTTCAACTAACCAAACGACATACCTCTCTATATCTGCCAACCTCTGTGAGCAAAGATCCAGAGCCGGAAATATGTCTGATTTGCAGTTCAAACAGAAATAGAAATATATTATGACCTAGAAAGTACCGTTATCCCCATCGTACGGTAATGCCGTTACAGGTGGTTAATAATGAAGGCTCAGTGAACCAAACGACATACCCTTCTATATCTGCCAACCTCTGTGAGCAAAGATCCAGTGCCAGAAATATTTGATTTTTATAGTCAACTATGTACATCATACACAATTTACTTTATTACGTCCGAGTTCCTATTAAATGTATCTATAATAAAAATAAAGTCTGAAAAAAACGACACTTTAGTGAATATATGATTATTGTACACTGAAAATTATTAATTTTATATCCAGAAACAAATTATTTTTCATTTTATTTTTTCGGGATGGAGTCTTATTTTGTATCATTTTATAGTAAGTTTTTCGTGCTGAGAGGCTTTTTCCTGTATAATAATTAGTTGAGACACATCAATTTTTTCGGGATGGTTTTCGGGCTAACTTCACATACGTCCAAAGATGTATGTTACTTTACAGTGGATATGACCTCTGCCAACATAATGTTGGTTTCCATCTTGAGCCCAAGGTGAAAAATATTATTTTGAATTTCAAAGCAATTGATAATCGTTAGCCATACGTTTGGCATGCGACTTTAGCCAACCTTATTCAATTATATATTCATGCGGCCACTGATGTGGGCTAACCTAAATATACACGCTCAATTTGCAACAATTTGGATGATCTAAAAAGATTCATAATGAAACTCGACGTTAGAAGAGTGATTAGAGACTTGAATGCTAGGACTGGCAAAAATTAGACCATTTCATTTACAAATGTAGGTCAATTTTTTCGACACAATCTAAAGACCAAAAATACGAAAAAATATTGTTCTTTGCTCTCGCAATTTTATTGTAGCTAGCAAATACTTTTGTCATAGAAATATCCTCTGGAAAATATAGACACAAAATGAGTTTGATGCAACTGGAGCGGTTGGAAAGAGTACGACAAGGCGGCACACATGAATGAAAACGTTTATATGCTAAATGCGAACATGACATCTAATTTTCAACTAAACGCCACCATAACAGTTGATGAACAATTGTTGCCATCTGGAGAGCGTACCAAATTTACATAGTATATCCGGTCAAATCTTCCAAAACATGTCATTAAAGAATGGTAAGAACGTAATTCAGATACCGCGGACAAACGGGATATAGTGAGTGACCTAAGTGAGCAAATTGCGATAGAAACAGTCTCATCTTAAAAAAATTCACACAGTAATGTAGCAGTTTTTTCACGTCGATTCCTGTAGCGAAAGAGCTACTTAGTTGGGATTGCGAATTAAATCAGTCATCCAAAGATTCTCAAAGAGGTCAAAAATATCACAAAGCTTTAATCTGGGTTAGGAGGTTATAAGGCTCCCCTTATATAAAATAATGTAGTTTCAGGTAAAACTCTGGCCTTGACATTTTTGAAGATTTGTTTAGCGCAATCCACTTACGCCATTACCCGGATTGGTTTCAAGATGCTTGATAATCTTTCGAGCATATCTGTAGTAACTGATTTTTTGATGTTCGTCGAGCTAGTTGACTTGTCTTTACTTCTTTTGATCCTATCAATGTTACATGAGTTTGGAAAGGTTCATGACATAGCCAGATTGATATATGCCACCAAATTTGATTATTGATAAGGTCGTCAGCAGAATTCCGTGACAAACACAATTTGCTAGATTCTGCTCAGGAGGAACGTTAGCACATTGCCGAATTTCTATATTATGTAGTATTTCGGTGACTCGATTAAGTATGAATGTTTTACCTTTTCTAGGTGACTTTCCCAACATAACTTAGAAGATATTGTAATTTGAACCACAAAGAGACCTTTTGAGGTATGGCTAGTTCCAGGACTTTGTGATTAATGTGGTGACCATTCAAGTGATCACATTATTAAATAATTTGAATGTCACTATGTAGAAGTGTATTTTGTTGGTGCCAATATTGATCTAAGGTATTATGTGAGCTTAGACATCTTGGAATTTTAAGCTTCTCTACTAATTTTAGTCTGTTTACGACACCTTTGGTGAATTGATCTTCCTAATTCAACCTAAGAAGCCACAATCTCTTAAATATAATCTTTATACCTATAGTCGCGGGTAATAGTTCGCATTAGGTTAAATATTTGAGATACTTCAGAGAGCATATATTTTTCCTGAAATTAAATGTCATTGGTTGCCCATTTGAAAGTGCGAAAAAGTATCTATAATGATTCGTAAAAAAAATAACTTATATATAGGATCACAGCATCCTGGTTTGTGTCTGCTCCGGACATGAGTTCATCCTCATAGGGTCTCTTAATAAAATTTTCGCTGCATTATTCATGGGCGTGTGCATGAGCTAGTTTGTGGAGAGTTTAAATATCCAGAAATGTTACTGTTGCCGTACCGTAGGGATTAGTTAGAAAGCGATCTAGTTTTATTGATTATGCTGGTGATTCTCGCCAACCAATTTGCTGGTCTTTTTCGTCTGACCTTTCAACTCAATTTTCAAGCAACATTTTCTCGATGTCTAATGTATTTATGTAACGATGCTTGCTTTATCTAATTAGTATATAAAACAGTGTTTCTCGAAGAGCCGGGCGAATCATCAACATATCGTTTAGTGATATCCTCGTCAAAGATTTTGTCGAAGTGTCAAACACTACCCGTAGTATGGTAGTTGTACTGGATTATTTAATTACGGAGTGTTGCAGTAAATAATACCTGTTGTTGTTTAATAAATCGATTAGCTCTGGTTGTATTTCGTTTCATGTAACCCGGTCAATCGCTAAATATTCGTAACTTTAATCGTGTTAATTCAAACACCACTACATGTCATGAGGATGACGAATATAGTGCGATTTCATCCCACTTAGACGATGGAGTTTGGATTTTCGCATCATTTATTGTAACATATGGTATGCACACAAATAATAACTGTAGTCAACGCAACCAATATCTGACTATATTGCAACCTTGTGGAAAAGCATTTTCGGGAGGTTATATATCAATAAAAAATTTTGCCCTATGTCAACCTTTAATAACTGATTTTATTTTAATCAGACCGCCCATCTTTAGTTTTAATTGATTGCGATTAAGATTTTCAGGATCAGCCAATTTTCATGAAAATGTCGAACTACGAGGAAATGGCTTAGTTGTTTTCCTCCACGTAGTTAATCCGGCTCGAAGGACCAAATGTTAATGGTATTGTCGTTCGAAATAATAAAGATGAATTCCTGTATTGACTATTGATCTTGACGATTAGATACCATTTATTGTCAATGAGGTTGAGTTTGCTTTACGATGCTTCAGTAGCTCAAATTTTGATTTTTTTTTAATTTTACAACCCTTTCTGGCAATTATATATTAATCTGTATTTAATTGACCAGCTATCTATTGATACAGTTCTGTAGGTTTCTGTAGTGCCAAGAGTGATTCTCTTTTGTGTGCTTTTTAAAATTTTATAAAATATTGACAGTTGGAATATTTCATTTGATCAGCCCACCCGCTGATTGTTTTAGAGAAGAAAATAATTTTTTCTTTTTCTGCTACCATTTTGCTTAACTGAATTCAATGCATCAAAACACGAGAGCTTTTATTACCAATTTTGGGTTTTAGAGGTTAAACTGTATTTGAATCAAACAAATCTAAGAACAACAGAGCAGTAGCTCTTTAAAGCCTGTTTTAAAGCCTAGCATAATTTACACTATTATAACAAAACTGGGTTTCTGGGTCAGTAGCGACCAAAATGAAAACTATTCGCTGGCCACTGGTGATGTTTTAAAAAATATTGATACATCAGAACGTTTCTTTTATTCTAGACATTAAAATGGAAAGAGATGTAGACGGTTGGCTCTTTCATAAAGGTTAATTATGATATAGATGAGTGGAAAATAAACATAAACTAAGGGAACTTATCTCTGAAACACTCATCAAAGGAAATTTTCAAAAACGCATCCTTTGGGATAACTCGGGACAGACAGTTTAGAAGGCCCTCTATAATAGGTACGGTACAAAAAATCCTATCGGGTAGCCTTGTTTACTTTTCAAGAATTTAAGCTCTACCTGATTTTTTCTTTGGTCTTGCGATCCAATGTAACCGGAGAATTCCATTCACTTTTGAGAGACTTCTTAGTTTCGTGGAACGTGTTTGACATACTTCTTAAATAAGGAATTTCCGACGAGGGATTTTTGTTACATGTTATTAGAAAAATGGTTTCTATACTGATAAAACTTTAAAACATGATTCCAGTGCATTATGGGTTTCGGTCGTATACTGACGGTTAAGGTGTTTAATTAAACGTCGTTGATTTTACTCTAGTGAATTATATAAAAATAATTCAAAAAATCATTTTAAGTTGTAAGTTTTATGACAATATAATGAACCATATTTTATCGACTTGCCATCAAGCATGATATAGGCATGTCTATATCATGTCATACAAGATGAATTTTTTTTTTAATTGTCTATTTGTGACTAAAATTTGCACAGCTTTAATAAACTAGCCATCAGGAGCTTTTTAAATTTTTCAATTTGCCGATTTATGGCCATTTTTGATAGACTAACCAACAACTGATTTTTCGATATTGTAAGAACAGCTGAATTGCATAAGAATTAGTGCAACTCAAGTGTTTAACAAATTATACTGTACAGTGTAAAATTCCCACCGATTCTTTTTATCTACTAATCTATAAACAATATATTGTTTACACTGCACATACAAAAAAAAATTATACAATCCATCCCATATTGTGAATCGGTAACAAAATCTTACCCCACCTAACAATATTTTTTTTTAAACTGCAATTTGTATAGCATAACTTTATTGATTTCAAAACTCAAAATTGTTTGCAATTAAATTTAACCCACAAATTTGTATATTTTTTTTTGTAATCTGTAAAACAGTCAAGAATATGTCAATTTTTATAGTTTACAATTATAATTGCAAAAAAAGTATTTTAGATTGTTATCGATATATTATTGCGACAATAAATTCAATTGACATTAGAGCGTAAATACATTAGAGCGTAAAATCATAAATTTAATTATTTTTGGTTGAATATACTTGTATTAGTTAGCTACAATATCCGTATAGATGTTGCAAGCATTCTATATCAAGACAAGTCCCTTCCCAGCAAGTGACACGTCTTCATGAAATATGTCGAAGAATATAAGCTTTAAACGTACGTCGGGCCATTTCTCAGTTTACCTTCTCAATGCAAATACAAAAATTTCTAAAGTTAAGTGAAATAATCTTACTCAATAGTTAATAAGGCAAATCCAAAATTGTTGAGTCAATTAGTAACTGCCAAAGACAACTAACTAATGACAGCAGTACTGATTATTTAATATGGAACGAGCTCAAAAAAAAAATAAAAGAACAACAATGCAGATTCCTTAATCAGGTATAAGAAGGCGAAAAAAGAGTTAAAGTCAAAGTTAAGCAGAACACTTAAAAAAAAATCTTACTACATAGTGACCAAGCCTTAGAGTTTGAAATAATAACGTTGAAATCTGAAAAATAAAATGAAGCTATTCTTTTAACTTTACTTGAATTAAAATTCAATTTGAATTCAGCTTGGTAAGCCTACTTGCCTTAAAATCCAGCATTTAGAATCAAATTTTTACCAATTATAAGTAAAAACTTACTAAATTAATCATGATACTAACACCTTAACAACAAAGTTGAAAGCCAATGAAGTGCGTTACTTTGTCATTTCGCGATAACGAAGGCTAACTACTATGAGAGCTTCATAAAGTTGAGCAAACAATATGATCAGAAACAGTTAAGTGTGTAAGGATATAATTTGGAAATTTTTTTTTTATAATAAAACCCGATGCTTTTTAATTTCTTTTCTTTATTTCTTTATTAATTCCTATATGAGCGCACAGTGCCCAAAAAGTCAACCACTTCTTCTTTTCTGGAAGTATATTCTTCCCTTACATCTCTCTATCTGTCAATTCTCCTGACTTCATACCTTATGGACTCCAACCCTACCACCCATCCCTACAAACACATCTTGACTTTAGTTATTATTATTATCTTAAAGCTCGTCCATCCTGACAACCTTTAAAGCAATCTTAGTTTTACATATCCAATCTCGTATTTTGAATCTAAGTACTCAACTTCCTCTACATCATAATCATATGTTTCACTCTCCGTAGAAATCCTCGTGCCTTCCACCTTTCTTGAATATATTTTCATGTTATTTGCATTGTAAATTCCTTTAAATGGCCTACCAGTAACCTGATATCCTTCTATATTCTTGAGTACGCACCTGTCTCTTTTCAGAAGCTTATTTCCCCTGTAAGGATCCTTAAATTTTATTTTTAACTTGTTATATACCCCTATCTGAGGGTAATCCCTAATTACCCCTAATTCTCCTTTTTATATCGCACTTCTTTTTTCACACTCTTATCATAATATCTCCTATTGTAATCTTAGTACTTTTCCATAACTCCCTTAGCTTGCTATCTAATTCCACTTAAATCCCTAACATCCCCTTGTCCCTCTTGATCTATCTATATAGTACTAAAACTACTATCCCTTTCTGGGTTCTACCCTTTTGTCGTATCCAACGGTCCTAAATGGTCTATGTGAATCGTTTGAAATGGTCCCTGACCCATGTTTATACTTTGTAACAACACCTCTTTTATAATCGGTTTAGGATTGTAACCTACACAAACCATACACTCCTTGATGTGAGCTTTTAACCTCTCCCTCATTTAAGAAAAGTAAAACTGTCTTCCGATTAGTTAAGATAGTTTGTCGACCCCCTAATGACCCATCTTATCATGGTATTTCCATATAACTGATGCTATCATTCGCTCCGGTACCACTAGCTGAAATCTCTCCGTATTCTTCATAAACAATGCCTTCTCTTAATTCATATCCCTTTAACCTTCCATCACCTATCCTTAAATTTATACTCCTTATATCCTCATCCTCTAGTTGACATATATTTATCTTCTCTAGGAACAAATCCTTCTCATTAATTTCCAAATGGTACTCTTCATTCTACTTATGACATATACATGTCTCATACAATCACCTTTACGAGGTACTACAGCAAAATCGTATTCTTCTAAAAATAACCCTCCACCCCCCCCCCCCCCCCCCCCCCTGTCTATTTTGGCATTCAAATTCCGCTTTGCCAATGTCAATCGTAACGCATTGTAATCCGTTAAAAATGTAAAATGCACACCCAACAAGTACGGTCTAAACCGCATCACGGAATACACAACCGCCAGAGTCTCCAGCTCGAAACTAGCCTGGTCCAGCATTGGTTGTCATTCGACTAAAATACATTATAGGATGAAATTCTTCATCCTCCTTCTGTCTTTGCATCAGCCCTGCCTCGTACTCTGATGCTGATGCATCCATTTGCAACTGAGTCTCGTTATTCATATTGTACCTAACACCGGCCTACTAATCAACAACTCTTTCAACTTAGAAAACGGTTTTCAAATGAACGATTTAATAAAGATTTGGGGGTTTGAGTTCTGTGATGAACATCACAGAACTCAAACTCCCAAATCTTTATTAAATCATAAAATGATGCCTCGATTCTACTGTAACCCTGAATGAACGTCTTGAAATAACTCGTCATTCCTTTAAATCTTTGTAACGATTTACTATTGATTGGAACTGGGTAAGATTTTATTGTTTCGACATGTTCTTCACTCAACGTAATCTGTGACCCCTTCACATTTTATCCTAAATATTCGATTTCGATTTTTAAAAACCTACACTTAGTTATTTGCAACTTGGTACTATTACTTGCTAATACCATAGACAACTTTTATATATAACACTATTTATAGACAACCATAGACAGTTGTCTATGCTAATACACTAAACAGTTCCTTAAGAATAAATAAATGTTCTTCTGCACAGTTCCTCTATGTAGAATTATTACACTTGAATCTATCTCGTATATTTTTATCAACTCATCCACTTGATGAGTCCATTGATCTGAAGGATATCCGCTCTCGTCCGTAGGAACAAATGTCGGCAATATTTCAACTACATAAAAAATAATAAAATCTAATCGAAAGCCGTGTGTTTTCGTATTTGAATTTTTCGCATCGCTTTCCAATACATTCATTATTATCCTCTCCACTACTATGACCATCCATCATATTCCGTAGCAGCCTTTCTAACAATTCCTCTTTTTTCTGCAGTGTTAAGACCACACGATGTTAATTATTTTTTTAGTTCTCGCACATTCCAATTATATGTTTTCATTACTATAGTAACATCTTTTCCACTTTATTCAATTTTCCAGATACTCCAACCTATTTTCAAAAAAGGTGGTCCAACAGCAGAAATGCGAAATTCTTGCCAACACTTTTCAAAGAAATTTCATTATATCACCCAATGTAGTAGAATCAGATGATTTAAAAAATAGTCTTCTATCCGCATAAACAATTATTCTGAGCAAGATTCTTAGAAATTTATACTATCAGTCGATGAAGTTCAAAAAAGTATCGGTACTAGCCGACCGTTTAAACCTCCAGGTTCGGAAAAAATTCACATTAACACATATCTTGAGAAAACCTGACTTGAGGTTTTCTATACCTTACAAAGCTATTTGGTACCAACATTCATCTAAAAACCAGATTCATCGTATAATCCAACATATTAAAAGACAGAGAAATTAGCACAAGTCCACTGGCGTGGTTTTATTCGACCTGGAGAAAGCATTTGACTCAGTTTGGATAACTTTCTATTTACATCATAAAATTGCAGATTATTATTCTTATTTCAAGAGTCGCCAATTCTATGTTCAAATTCGAAATTCAAAATCGATAATGAATATTTTGTCAGGCGTTCCTCATGGCTCAATGATTAGTCCTTTCTTATTTTTTATTTTTCTAAACGATATACCCCAAACCATAAGGTGTGAAATTGCACTTTTTGTTGACGATTTACACGTCGTCAGAAGTTTATTTTCAAACAATCGTAGACAGACTAAGTGAATACTCCAATATCTTGAAATCTTATTTGCAAATATGGGGACAAATGCAGACAAAACACAAGCTATCTACTTTACTCGTTGCAGAAAACTCTCTAAATTACCACAGGTTGACATTGTCATTAACGGTGAAGTATAAAACGGGAAAAAACAAGTTAAATACCTCGGCATATTTCTGGATCCAAAAGTGACAGAAGTTACGTGGTGAGTGGTACTGGATAAAACAAAGAAAATAAATTTAATTGTTACCTTTTAATAATTGCTGCAAAACCATAAGGGAATAAAAATAAAATGAAAATTTATAGAAAAAACAGTCCATCTTGAAACAGTCTTAAACAAGGTTTAGTTCACAAACTATTTGAAAATGCAGTTGATTTTTTTTTCTTTGATGAAATAATTTTTAATTAAGTTTTAGTAAATTATTCGAGAAACTAATTACAGATAGGTTAATGCAGATAAACCAACAAAATAATGAGTTCAGTGAAATTGAAAGCATTCCATTCTATGAAGTTTACTTTTCCAATACAAAAAGGATTTAAGAAATATTACTTGAAGTTTTAAATATATCATTCACACTTTGTTCGATAAAGCTCGACACTTTATAATTCCAACTATTTACTATCTAATATGACTAATAAATTTCAACACCTTACACAAATTACAATTCTAAACTCTAAACGTGTATCAACAAATTTATCAAAATCAATTTTTTTTTGCTTTGCAAACCAAAAAAGCGACATATTTCCAACCAGTTTCAACAAAATTTTTCTACAATTTTTTTTATTAAATTCATTTCAAATAAAAGTTACGTTATTAAGAAAATGCAAAAAAATATAAATTAAATAAATAACAACAAAATGCGGAATTTGTTGTTAAATAAATAAAAAAAAACGATCAATTGGATTTTACTATATGTAGCGGGTGACTTTACTTATAATTTTGTTTTATGGATATTAAATATTAGCGCGGGTATAGCACAATATCTCCCATCACGACATACAACAAGTATTCGATATGTTTTTTTATATGTTACGAAAAAACAAATGGGTTAACATAACATGTAATTTTTTTTAACATTAATTTAACGAAAAATTTAATAAATTATACATTTAAAAAAAATTACAATACCGAGTTGTGGTTTTGTATATGCTGTCTGATCTGTAAAACATTTAACAAGCGCTATCTCGAAATGATGGAAACATCAAATGAAGGTTCTTCATTAGCTGTATATACTACTGAACGATTGGCGCAGTGTTTAAAAGTCGGGAGGTAACAAGTTCAATTCCAACGAGAGTAGAATTCATGTGCTAAACTTTAGCCCATGCAAGCACAATCTGGCTGGAGCAATACAATGAATTAGTGTGTCGACCCAATTTTTTTATTTATTTATTTATTATTATTACCTACAATGAATACAATCGATAATAAATGCGACATTATTCAAGAATAAAATTAGACATTAAATACAAAATCAAACCGTCTAATTTTGAAATATCACTTTTGAAATATCCTTCGAGATATGGAGATCAAACATATGATATAACGAATTAAAAATACGTGATATCCTCCAAGCTGGCACCAAAACACCATGATTAGTTGATACAGCAGCTATGTGTATAGAAAACCTCCGCGTCACCGTACATGCCGAGCAGGAGCATAGAAAAAGAACCGGGCCAACAACTAGGCATACTCAATACGCGCTATTAAAATATCGAAAATAAAAATTACAGGTGCAACTTTATGACGGTGGTCAAGTTGCTTCAATGCAGACTGTAACGCTCCTAATATTATTTTAGAACGAACTGCCTCTGAGTACGTTCAATACGTTCTGAGTGGCACATGCAAAACGGGGACTAAACAGGGTAAGCGTGTTCCAGGATCGATCATACAAAAGCCACATACAATGCTTTAAGGGTAAATGGGTCACAAAACTCAGCACAATTACGTTTTATAAAGCCTAACATGGTGTTGGCTCTCCTAGTAACAAAATCAATGTGTCAGGTAAATGTAAAGAAATAAATGTCAAAGAAGAAAATTACACCAAGATAAGAGCAATACTCCATTATATTAACAACGACATCCTGGAGGCTATAATGAAATAATTTCGGGGAACGGAAGCAAATGTTATAATCTTACATTTATTCTCCGTTTAGAGAGAGTTTGTTTCTAGTGCTCCATACGTACAAAATCTCAACAAATCACTTTGTAGTAATAATCAGTCGGATAAATTTGCGGTTGACGCAAATATTCTCATGTCATCGCATTGAGAAGACATTTCGCGAACTTGAAGCACTGGATACCTCAATCATAAAAGAAGGCCAATATGACTGCCCTGATACATTTCAGAAGTTTCATGAAAATACCAGGAAAAACAATCGGAAATCTTTGCGATCTGCTATTTATCTGAAAAATAAGGCGTTAGCCATTTAACGGGGACAATACTGACGATGCAAAATCACTATAGATTACTTTAAACTAGAGTTTGCAGTTATAACTACTAAATAGATTGCAGCAAAATGTAAACTACCCGAAAAATGTTTAGCTGGAGAAACGATAGGTCTGATGTAAAAAGACAATATATTCTAAACCATTGATTCGAAAAGTTTTGGTAAGACCAACAAAAGTGCAATACCACGAGTAATTCGGTACATCATTTCTTCTTCCTGACTTAAAAATAGAACAAATAGTTGAAATCTTCCAGGAAACCTGAAAAACACCCCTCGGCAGGTTTTCATTATAATAAGGTAACGTAAGAGGCCAAACTCTTTGCAAAGCTTTTTTGAATAAAAAAGTCGGAATGCCGAATTTCGTCTACCGTAAACTTGATATAACTGAAACTGCAATTGGAACTGCTGACAGAGTTACGTAAAGTGACAAAAAATAGTGATGCTGGCTCGTAAACTGAAGCGAAATCCGCAAACAGATCACATATATCAGAAAGGGAGTTGGCGGTCAAGCTCTGTTAATCATCGACGAAGGGAACCCAAAATTGTTATTTTTAATTTTCTTATATTGTTAATAAATTTTCAAAACGTCTTAGGATTTGCAGACAAATCATCTTCTATCTGCAACATGTAATTTGCAGATAGAAGATGATTTAAAAATTCAAGGTTTTGGACTCCTTGCGAGTCTGGGCCAAATCTGTATGCAGTTCTGATCCATGAAACATATATAAAGTGTAAAGCTTATTGCGGCGTTTTAGGTGTAAACCAGCTTCCGGTTGAACCAAGGTTCCCAAAAGCACAATCAGATTATAACCAACGGAAGATATCTTTAGACTCCAGCTATGAGTAACGCATTGAACGTTGTAACAGTGTCATTCAAATTTTTCATAAGCTGAATAAAATCTCAATGAGCTCTATCCAGAAATGTACTCAGAGAAGTGTAGTCGGGGATACTGAAATCAAGAAAAAAATTTTAAGACAAACGATTTAAGTTGCAGTTTACAGAAAAATACATATTTATCGTAAGTGGTGAATGGCGACCGGTAAAATCCTCGCATGATTATCCTTTGGAAAATAAAACCCCAATGTTGAATATTCGGTGGGACTGTGTAGCTGAAATAGTTGCACAGTAATCCCACAATGTGATTGCTCTTACATCAGTCGTGGAAGGTGAACAAACACCATCAACGTTGATCCAAAGTACAGCGAGACAATTAAAATCACTGATGATCCTGAAATAATCACTTTCGCGTACTAAAGTCAGGTGGGACACATCAACAGCATTACAGGCCAAAGTTGAGTAATATCTTTTACAAGCACTTTCAGACCATTTTTTACAATTTGTGATCGTTAAAGGTGACAAGCCCAATGTACGAGTTTACACACAATTAATCACGGCTTTCAGGTTAACGGCGGTGATCAAACGCACGACCACGATGTGTTTATGCCAACAGCTTAACCATCACTATATGACCGGTGACAACCATGGAACATATGTGTTATACTGCGATGATAAACATGATATGCTGCTTATCATTATGTGTACGGTGATTAATCTGAAATTAGGATGGCAAGCGATCAATTCGCTGGTAATATTATTCTGTACTGCTATCAATACACCACCACTTTTGAAGTAAGTATCACCGTCATATTTTTTCTATATAAACCATGTCTCGCCGATTATAATAATAGCGTAGTTATTATCCAATATGCCCATCCTAAAAGTTTTGGCTTTACCACGAGATGATTCCAGTATTACAGGAAGAAAATGAAGGTGGGACCTTTACGGAAGATGAAACTGCGATTGACGTTGTGTGATTTGATGAAGAAGTTAAAAGTGATATTAGTTCTTTAGGTGATGAACAAACTCTCACCCTAAAATTCCGATTGGCCAGCTGTCAGGTTGAAGTAATTTGCTGAACAACGCTGGGTCAACGTCAATTTTAAATGAAACAAAATTAAGCCAACTAACATCCTGGTTACTCGAAACAAGCAAATGGCAAGGCAGCTCTTTCTCATTAGCTCCAATTTGCTGGAATAAAAATTTACGTAATGTAACTGATGTAGTGGAAACATTAAACTTATATGCATAAATACATTTTTACTCCTTGAAAGCAACAACTTTGAATTAATCATTCGTGGCAGAATATGAACCAAAAATGCAATCACTTTGTGCTATATAATAAGTGCATAAGTGCATAACACTATTCTGAAATTAAACCACTAAAGTGAAAACTTCTTTATTTACTTAAGCCAATTATTAATTTTGTGTGGTGTCATTAGAGAGTAAAGCTTATAGTGTAGAGACTCTATATGAAGTATGTACACTTTGGCTCGCCTCTATAAAGTATTCTGCCGATTTCCGTAGAACCTTTATAGAGAAACTTAAAGTGGAGCTCTACCGTAGTTTTCTATACAGTAGAGTGCTATCTAGAACCAGTTAATATCACATACGCCTTACTATTTTTTTTTCTTTCGATATAATTTTGTACGGTAAGATAGCGATTAAAATATTAGATTAAAAAATAAAGGTGGGAGACAGTCTCGAAGGAACGGAGACGGAGTTACGCAAGGAAAGCAAAAATACATTTATTACTGAAAACAAATTAAATTGAAATTAGAAAATATTAAAACAAAGCAAACCTCATTGTAGAATACCGAAACAGTAGCCTCTGCCACACCAAAGAGATTGAAATGGATGATCCTATTCTATAGATCGATGAAAAACGCTTGATTACACAAATAAAAAAAAGTCGTTAAAAAAAGTTCTGCGCGTGATGTGCAAAATAATGAAGAAGCAGCTTGTGGCCTAGATTAGGCATTATTAATTGATGTAGAATTGATTAAGGATATTACATTGCGGCTTTGTCAAATCTGAAAACACTACTGATACGCTCTAGCAAATCATCTGCTTTTAAAGACACTATTGGCTCGGATATTCAGTTATCCCAAATGAATATTTCAATTTTCAGCGGGACATTGCATACTTCAACTTACAACTTTGAATATGTATTTCGAACATACATTTTTATTTTTTTTATGTCTGAACTCTGCAATCTGTTCTGGGGCTGAACCTCTCCCAACTCTTTCGCGGTTAATTTTTAACGTCCCACCTTACGCCATCACCAGCAAATCAAGGACGCACGAATACAGGTTCAATTTTAAATCCATCTGCACATTGCATTGCGCCAGCCAGCCTGCACTGACATGGACGATGGTTCGGATCATGGATTCTGCCCGGTACCACCCGTCCCAAACACCGCAGCTTTAACCACTGAGCCAATTGCGCGGTAAATATATATTAAAAATATGTTAATCGATATATAGTCTATTATTATTTTGCTACATTATTTGACATCAAATCTCAACGAAAAGGCAACCGATTTAATTTTAATTACTAAAATCGGAACAAATCATTAATGAAAACTACGACGAGGTATGTAATATGTTAAAACATTGTTATAGTCAAAGACTTTTTGACATTGATAGTTCTAGAAGGTCATGAATATTTTACATTTACACTGTTTTGTACATTTTACATTGATACTGTGCGTGGTTTAAAAATAGTCACAGTTACAGTGGGCTGCATCCTTAAACTCATCTTCAGTGGAAATTATATGTCGACAAAGTTTTGTAGAAAAACCCACAATAATTTTCAATGGCATAGTTTCAATTCTTCAGAAAGATCCGATTTTAATCATAAGTTGTAATGTTTTAACCAATTGCAGATCCATAATTCTTGTCAGATGAAAGTTCATTGTCTACTCTATAGTTGTTCTATCCTACATCGTTGGGATCTAATTGGAGTTCCTTTGCATTTGCAGTAGCGATCGTTACCAAAATATATTACTAAGATTTTCCTGTCAAAGCGCTTGTTGGTCCGAAAATAAGTTTTATATTACAATGCTGCAAATCTATTTGGATTACGAATAAAACCAACAGTCGGTTTCAACAAGTATAGAATCAGTGCTAGTGAATCGGAAACTTCAAACACGATCGTAAATTTCGACTTAAATCACGATCATTTCATGATCGATTCCTAAGTATAATCAGCGGTGTTCCCTATCCACAATAGATCAATTGATCTGAGATGATGCCATAATCTATAATTTTGGTTTACAGTTTCCAGACGAGGAAAAGTTTTAATTGAGAATCATACCACTGTAGACAAAATCAACTTGTTCTATTAGAAAATCGAAAGGTCAATTCGCGCAGGCGCCGTTTTTTGTCTAAAACCTATAAATTGTAGTCATCAAATTCATGATGCATCAAATACATCAAATTTATGAATGATTATCATAACTCCAACGAACCACATGGAAGAAGTCGCTTTATCTACCGCAACACGGAGTGCTGGTACACTAAATTAGCTCACTCCTAGACTAAAACAAGAAATATTTCTAAATTTTTTGTCATTTAGACACCAAGCAGATGTATCGTTTAATTTTGGTGACAGCTAAACACAATTTGCAAAGTTCATTCAGCCGATTTGTTTGTAGACGATCTGATTATCAGCATCGACAATATCGATACCTTGATCGAAACTCAACTTTAAATGGTGGCCCTACTGAAACATGGTGTGGTTCCGAACTTTGCAAATGGTCATCTAACAATACGAGGCTTTTTTAATAAGTATCAGAACAAGTCAATTTTGTGATCCTCATTTTTCACTGGAGCTAAAATGTGATGACTCTATCAAGATACTTGGGCTACACTTATCGACAATCCATAAAACAATTGGGGAACATATTGATTGCATAAGGCTTACCAAGGATTCACGACGTCAACTGAATGATGCAAAACGACATGTCAGTTTCATTACGGTTCTGGAACTAGATTGATCGTTGTGATTTTGGGTCAGTCTGATCCCCGAAGTTATATTTTCGAAAGTCGATTACTTTAAACAAGAAAATTTCATATTGTAAGTCAGGAGAAAACTTAATGAAGATCCATCCTAACTATAACTATATGCAGTTCCAATTTACCACTGAAGTATAGAGGATGCTTCTATTAAAAACCATTTAAGATAAATTTGAACTTTTTCGTTTCCATGACAATTTCAATAAACAATTAACCATTTTGCGGGCACAATTTTTTTAGCAAATGCTCGCACATTGACAAATGCTGTAATTTCGGTTCTAGACGAGTTAAATTAAGTCTGATTATTGTTTTGGGTTCGTATTTGGATGAATACATATTTGACAGATTTGACATTACAAATATCTATTTATTATGGACTTCGGATACAGTCTAAGTGTAGGGAAATGTTTCTTCAATGATTTGGTTTGAGTTTCCTTTGATGCTGTAGTACTTGAAGTATATCTTGTGCTTTTAAAATTCTTTAATAATTTATTCCGACATTCTAAGATTAATCTAGTGAAAACTTTAACATAAATTCATGCTATCCCACATTGGACATCAAAAGATCGAAATTTTCCAAAATCGGTAATAGTTTCGAAAGATATGTTTGAGGTGAGACTGTTGTCGTCTTGAACGCCGAAAATATTATCTGACTGACGTCTTGATTGTTTTTATGTTTCATGATTTAGGGAAATTTTAAATGGACATATACGGTTGGAGTTGACATTAAATATATACATGAACTCATGATTAGTACCAGCTATTTTATTGAGTTATTTCGGACATTACTGAGAAACACTCATTAGACCAATTTTTCAAAAAATGCGATGGTACTGTCCTTATAAGTTTATTAGTAGCAGGTGAGCAAATTGGATTTTATCTTAAGTAGTGATAATTCAGGTACAATGACCAGTAATTTTAACGGGGTTAAGATCCATGTAGCCATTAGCTTTGTTCAACATAGAAGGCATGCGTACTTAACACATGATGACGGATATGTAATTTTACCGATTATAGTCCTGCTTCCCACAAACTAACGAAATATGTTTAAGCGGATTGAATAAAATTCCAATTAGTGCTATCATTTGCACAGTAAATGGACAGGAAACTCTTGCTCTGTGCTTTTTTGCACTTTGGTAGTGGAGAAAAATAATTTGACGGCTTTTGTCAACAAAATTGTTGCAACAATTACTGTATAAGCATTCAATTATTCACCTCCAAGGCAAGCAAATAACCAAATAGCCTTTTTTTGACTGGAAATCGAAGCCAAAGAAACATTTGTGTACACAGATATCCCATGTGCTTACGACGGTTAAACCAGTAATGGTTCTAGATTCTATCATGTTTTTCTTAAAGCTAGGCTCCATCTTGATTTAAAACAATACGATCAGCTTGTGCGACCAATAAATAAGTCAAAAAATGACTTATGTTTTTGAATGGTATAGGTTTACAAAAATATCTTTAATGATATAAAGGGTGGTTAAATTTTAAGGGCCGATGTTGAATGTGAACCACACCTAAACGTCAAGTTTTTTTCTGCATTTCATTTGACCTTTCTCAATTTCAGACTAACTCAACACGAGCAACGCGTTAAAGTTTTTCAGGCTTATTATAAAAATGGGCGTTCAAATCAAAATGCATATCGTGCACTTCGTGATTTTTTTGGTCAATTTAATCGTCCAAATGTGCATACAATCGGAAAAATCGTGCAAAAATTTGAGCAAACCGGATCTGTAGGAGATTTTAAAACACCAGTGCATGCTCGTACAGCTCGTAATGCAGAAAATATTGCTGCTGTTCACGATAGTGTGACTGAAGTGCCGTCCACCTCAACTCGTCGTCGTGCCCAACAATTGCACCTCTCACGCTCGTCGTAGATTAACATTATGCATAAAGACTTGCATTTACACGCTTATAAGGTGCAATTGACTCAAGAACTAAAGCCTCTTGCCCATTCCAAACGTTGTCAATGGTCAGAATGGTGGCAAGAAATGGCAACAGTAGATGATCAATTTTCGAAGAAAATCATCTTCAGTGATGAGGCACATTTTCACCTCAGTGGATTCGTCAATAAGCAGAATTGCCGCATTTGGGCGAATCATAATCCAAGATTGATTGTCGAAAAACAAATGCATCCCCAAAGAATGACTGTTTGGTGTGGTTTATAGGCTGGTGGCGTCATCAGGCCGTATTTTTTCCAAAATGAGGCCGGTCAGACAGTTACTGTGAATGGTGTTCGCTATCGTGAGATGATAACGAACTTTTTATGGCCTGAATTGGAAGATATGGATGTGGGCGATATGTGGTTTCAACAGGACGGTGCAATTTGCCACACAGCTAACGAAACAATGGCTCTTTTGCGCGACAAACTCAATGGTCTTGTTATCTCACGTGATGTCAATTGGCCACCAAGATCATGTGATTTGACACCGTTGTACTTCTTTCTTTGGGGTTATTTGAAAGAAAAAGTGTACGTCGATAAGCCAGCAACAATTTAAGAGCTAAAGGATGAGATAATTCGGAACATTAACGGCGTAGAACCTCAATTATGCCTAAGCGTCATCGAAAATTTGGACCATCGGATGGAGGTGTGCCACCGAGGTCGCGGCGGCTATTTGGCCGATATTTTGTTCCATACATAATTGAACCATACCATATTATCATAATAAAAAGAATTGACAATAATTTCCTAAATAGTTTGTGTTTTATTCAAAATCAACATCGGCCCTTTATAATTTAACCACCCTTTATATCCAAGTGTGCTACGCGATGAGTTTGGCTTTTATTATAGAAAATTTTAGTGTTTGTCAAAACTATAATAGCAACTGATCATGATAATTTTGGTATCTTCGATTTTATCAAGTAAATGTCAAAAATTTGTATTCACAAATATTTGTCATGGGTTTCGTGCACAGTCTTAATGTGTGTCCATACATAATGGGTGATGTAAAAGTGATTTAAATTTAACGACGAATTTATCAACTGAAAAACTGTTAAAATACTTGGAACCGGTTTTAAGAGAACCTAACCAAATTCGACTTTAACCAAACACACACCAAATAAATTTCCTTCGCACAAAATTGTACACAATATAAATTTTGCATATCTTAATTTTTTAGACCCAACAACAACAAGACGTCTAAAATCGATTTATCTTAGCAGAAGAAAAAAATCATTTCAACACAAAATGCAAATGCAAATGCAAATAAATAAAAAAAAAATTGCAAATTGAATCTGTAACGAAAAGATGAAAAAAACAAATTTTATGGTAAAAATTAGGTTAACAATAAACAAATAAATTCAATAATTGATAATAAAAATTAAATTATTATAAATAAATAAATAAAATGATTATAATAATATTAAGACAGCAATGATCTACTTTCTTGTGTATAATATGCGCGCATATTATCATCGACTATAAGGCGAAGACGTATTAGATAGTAAAATTTATTGCTCGTGTGTCACGTGTGTCACTGTTCAATGTTTTATTGATTTTAAAATTTGTTGCATGCTCTGGTTGTTGTTGTTGTTGTTGAATTTTCTGTGTTTGACGTCAAACAATTTGGTACAATGCGGCACAACATTTATATAAGAAAGTTATGTTCGTTATGTATTTATATGATCGACAGACATAATTTTATGATGGTTTTATAGATTTATAGTATAGAGCTTTAGGGAAATTAATTGGCATTCGATAAAAGAACAGCCAATTTTAAAGTGAAATCTTAGGTAGTATTGAATCACAAATTACATTTGAAGTTCAACATATATTTTTTTATATAACTAAGACGAAATTCTGCACGATTCTTTGAATGATTTGATTATTTTATGCTTTAGTAATTCTTAGTCTCGTGGTCGGCTGCAGCTTTCCGAGGTGTCACACGTAATGAAAAGTGAACAACATACTAACAACATGGTAGGCTAGCGGCGAACTAAATAAACCGTATATTTGATTCAGATTTTAAGTGAGTTGAGGTTTGGTTCTCTCTTTAATAAATGCGGACTACCAATGATATTTTATAATATCGAATGGCGAATCGATGGCACCATTAGACTATCAACCAACCAACACAAATTAATTAATTACTCATATCTCTGCGTTTTTTCCTTTATCTCCAATTTAGGAGCATAGGGCGTCCACTATTCTGAACCATCTTACTCTATTTGGGACTATTGTTTTAATTTCCGTCCATGATTTTCCTAGTTGTTTTGCTTCTGCTAGCATCGTTTTCTTCCATGTCATTACTGGCCTTCAAACCTTTCTTTTTCCTTGTGGATTTCAGTCTAATGACATCCTCGTTATATCACTTGATACCTTCCTCAGTGTGTGGCCAATCCATCTCCATTTTTGTCGCTTTATTTCGGTCTCAATGTCTGACTGACATGTTGCTCTGTGCAGATTGATGTTACTAATTGTGTTTGGCCAGAAGTACTTAAGTATTCGTCGAAGGCATTTGTTTACGAATACCTGTAGCTTATGTCTGACTTTTATGTATGCTTCCATGTCTCACACCCATACAGTAGTACCGATTTCACACATGAGTTGAACATTCGTATCTTGGTCTTGCGCGACAGGACGGAAGTATTTCAGACTTTGTGTAGCATATTGAATGTGTATCTGGCTTTATTTATACGTTTGTGTATGTCTTCTTCTGCTCCACCTGCTTTCGTTATTGTGCAACTAAGGTATACGAATTAATTTACATCTTCAATTTGTATATTGTTGATGTGCATCGGTGTGGTTATATTTGTGTTGAGTCTCATCGCCTTGGTTTTCTTGATATTAATTTTAAGACCATCTTCGTTAGATAGATCTGATAGCTATTGCACTTTCTGCTGCATGTCGGAGTGTTTGTGTGTGAGCAAGCATATGTCATCTGCATAGTCCAAATCATTGAGTTTACCAGTTAATCCCAATTGAACGCCATTAGGGGACTTGTTATCTAGTTTCCGCATTACACTGTCTAATACGATTAGGAACAGCATTGGTGAGAGTACGCAACTTTGCCCTACTCCTCGAGTATTGTAGTATGTTTCACTTTGTTTGCCTTTGTATTGAATTCGGTTCCCAGCGTCCCGATACATTTCTTGTATGAGTTCAATTAATTTCTTTGGGATGCTCATTCCACAAAGTGTCTGCCATATTGCGTTCCTGTTTATCGTATCGAATACGCGTTCAAAATCGACGAAGAGCATATACAATGGTGAATTCTATTCATTGGATTGCTCAGTGATGATACGGATTGTGTTGCTGTGATCAGTGCAGCTTCTTCCCGGTCTAAACCCAGCTTGTTCGTTTCTTAATTTTGCATTGATCGTAGGTGAGATTCTGTCAATGGTGATCATGGAGTACCTTTAGTGTTTTTTAGGGTATCGTTATTATCAAGCCTTCTTTCCATTTCAGTGGAATTCTCCCAGAATTCCAGATTTCTTGGATTATTGGTGTTAATATGTTTGCAGTTGTAGATGAATCTCCTTTGAATATTTCGGCGGTTATATTGTCTGTTACAGTGGCCTTATTGTTCTTGAGTCTATCAATATCATCTTTAACTTCTCGTTCCGTTAGTGGATGGGTGTTGCTAGTTTCTTTATTGATGTCAATTGATGACCGGAGATTTTCGGGGTCGGCGACGACGTCTTCTTCGAAATATTCTTTCCATCTCTTTAACTGCGCTGCATCTGTTGTTAGTACTTGACCATTAGCGTCCCTTATAGGTGGTATGTTTGTAATTTTACCAGTGACCTTTTTTACCCACTGGTGTAGTGCTCGCATATTTTAGATTACTGCTGCCTCTTCAGCAGCTTTGAGAATACTTTCTGTATATTTTCTTCGATCATTCCTTGCCATCTTTTTTACTTGACGCGCTGTTTTCTCGTATCTACGTTTCACTTCCTCCTTGTTATTTATGTATATATATATATGTGTATTTATGTATATTTTTGTGTGGAAACCTACTGACGCCTATGAACAATTGATTTGTGCTACAGAAGTCGACAAGTCTTTCTCCATTGTTATTTCGCAGTTCAATGCATTTCTTCCCATGATAGTGGTTAGGTTGATGTTGTCTGTACCAATTTTTGCATTGAAATCTTCTTGTATGATTTTGACGTCATTTCTGTGCGTTCTTGCTATTGCGGCTTGTAACTGCTTGTAGAACTCATCTTTTGTTATATCTTCTGCATCTTCTGTTGGGGCATAGTACTGAATGATAGTTGCGCTTCTTATTTTTAAATGGAAACTTGCCACTATAATTCTGCTGTTAACCGTCATTAGCCAATGATGAAGGACGGTCGTTATCCAATATCACACATGGTCCTTGATGCAGATCATACAACAAGTGAAGATCAGTCTTCCATTCTGGACTGAGAGGTGGAAGACGAAGATGATAGTACTTTGAACAAATGGAAGTGGAAGAAAGCTGTCTGAAGAAAATTTAAACAACGTTGCCTACAATATCTCATCGCAAGAAAAATATATGAGAAAAATAACCATTCCAGGGGCCAACCTACGACCGAACACGGCTAAATAACGGCTAATAAATACAATGCGATTGCCACTTGCTGAAAGACTAAGCGAGAGGCAGAGGAAAAGGTATCTTGGATGGCGGAAATGGGCAGGATGGGAAAAGCAGCAAAAATGCCAGGATGTACCTTTATGGGTTTAATCATAATAAAGCTTATGCAGTGGTTTTAAGTATCATTCAGAGTGCAGCTTTCCTTTAACTCAAATAGAGTTTACCAGCAGCGGTTGGCAAAAATAGAGAAGTTAGCAGATTAACTTTTCGAAAAATGGTAGAAATTCACTATTTGGACTACCCCACGATGCAGGACGAGGTCAAAGTGATAAGATGCACGAACCCTGAGAGCCCTTTCTTGGGGATTCGTTCAGGTGGGACACAAAATGCACATTGCAGCCAATATACTCTTTATGTGCACAGCTACCCATTGCTAAAAAAGCCAACTATAGCCGAGGAATAGATGCCTGTGAGGCTTGCAAAAAAATTATTTTGCCTTAGAAGGGAAGCAGACCGAAATGATTTAGCTTCTGCAAGGTAACTTAAATGGGTGCATAGCGGCAGATTCTGGTGCAGCTGGTTTGTGAGATGGAATCTCAGAAAGTGGTGGTAAGCTAGCAATACCAGGAAAAAAACCCTTGATCTGGGGACCTTACTCAGTCCTTTTGGACAAAGCGGTGATATTGGTGATCTATATTTGCAGCTACGTCTGGTAAAGCAACCAAGGTTTTACGGTTTTAGCGTATACTTCTATTACCGAATTAAACACGATTTCAGAGTTTCGGGTTGAACCCATCTACGTGACACTTCCAGGAAACTGGTGCGGTAGTTGGAGATTCCAATGCATTGGCATTGGAATGAGGTATGTCACATCAGGATACCAGAGGTAACTTCATTATGAAAATAGATTCAAGACTAGACTCACAAATTAGGGATTCACGGCAATTTACCGAAGACCAGACTTTGGAAATTTCATACCAGATTTAAAGATGGCATCGGTACGGCTAGCGTCTTTTTCAACGGATTGGCGAGTATTAAAGACTAAACAGCTATAGTAATTACAACTAAATTACTTTTCAGCTGAAGGACGGACCATTTACTCAACGTGTAAGAACCCATGCCTCACATGGCTGGAGTACGTCCAGGATGGAGAACTCAACCAAAACTTATTTTGATAAGTACAATTCGACATATCTAGCGGGTTTGCGACTCCTAAATGCCACGTTGAAATGCAAAGAAGGGAAGGCAATATGCCAATGTTGAGAGATTAACGAAATCTCTCAACATTGGAGTAGCATCTTTATGGCTACGAAGAGTGGCACAGCGAGGTCAATGAAGAAGGTGGAAGCAGTAAAATCCCCTAACTACGAGACTGCATAAAAAGAGCTTTACGCGGCCATCCGAACAAGCAACGCAAAATGCAGGTGGAAGTTATGTTTGTAGCTCTCAAGCATGACTTTATTGGTGCGTGTAGAACTATGAATTCAGGAACGCTGGAAAAGATTGTTTATGTTTTCTTCCCAACACACATTATAAGGAAAGAAGAAAGCGTCCCAGTAAATGTTGTAAATCGCCTGCATTTAGGAAGGAAGTATTAGTAAGCGGGATTCCCAGTCGAAGCGCTGAAGGTGTTCGTTATCTACCTGCTCCATCTGTAACTACCAAGGTTAAGCCAAGATTAAGGCTGGCTTTTCGGGTTGTGTTTAAATGGAAAATTGTGTCTAAAATGTTAAGTATTTATTTGTGAACCATTCATTACGGTGGATTTTATTGACAATCTAATGGTTCAAATTCAGAAAAGATAAATTTGTAACAATTCGTGACAATGGTGGGATTGTGATTAGTTAAAGAATGTTGATGAATATTGATGACAAATTAAAATGCATAGATTTGGAATTAAATTGAAGCGACAACGAGATTTACTTGGTGGTAAGACCTTGTTAGACAAACTAAATCCCGAGAAGAATATAGTTCAAAATAATAAGTAGAAAAAAATAATACACAAGTAGAAATCGTCAAGAAAAATCAAGGACACAAACAATTGTTTGTTTAAATAAGGAACCATCCGGAAATTTTCATTTATTAAAACCAACGTTAAGGAAAACGAAATTAGAGAAATTATCATTGGAAAAGCTCTCTACAAATGCAGGTAGCAATTTACAAGTTGCTATACAATCTCGAAATTTAACGGAACATCATTTGATCGAGCAACTGCAAAGTTATGATTTGCCCTAACAAAACGTTGGAAAACTGCACGATGATGGAAAATGATCATACAGAGCACATTGTAAGGTATGCGGTCGAGTTGAAGAAAACATTTTTAAAGTCAATCTTATACAAATGGTACCATCTAAAGAGTAGACCACTGAGGTAATCAAAAAAAGAGCAAATGAAAGACCCAGATTTATCAGTAATAATGAAAACAAAAAACAAATTAAAATAGCATTGGCCAGAAAAGTTAAAAATCACAGATCAGAACCTAACACCCAGTCAAATTAGGCTTAGTGGTGGATTTGTATTCAGTACCAAGTAAATATATAGGCTAAAGTGTCACAAGGAAATTAATTTGAAGGCTCCAAGCCAATTCACAAGTAATCACAAGAAATACATACAATTGAAAGTGAGGTGTGATTGACATTTTCTTGACAGCAAGGCAGAAGCGAGCCTTTCAAAGGGAGCATTTCCAATCTACATTGATTCTAATTTAAAATAGTGTGTGAATATTATAAGAGGCCATCAGTTTTCTTAGCATATCCATAACGCTCAACGTAATATCTTGTTAGCTTCCAAAACATTACCAAAACAACACAAAACTGAATAAACTATTAAACAGATTTTGAAATAACCACATGGAATTTCAACAAGTTTGTAAGAAGAACTTTGAACTTCGAAATTCAGCTGAAAATACAGTTTTGTACGAAAGAGTCATTTCAGTTCGAATTCCAAACATACCTCACATCTTGCTACATACCCCAATTAAACATTTATTCATTTCTAGATATACATAGCGAAACAATATGTACATGTACCATCCAAAAGAATGTTTACCCAAATTCATTATCTCTATTCGTGCCTAACTTCCTATTCATTATACCATTTCATATTTTCTAAATAAGCGCTATAGATGTAGAAAATACAGCAACAACAAAATATCGAAAAGACTATACCGCCTACAACACACAAATTATTTATAGACGACGGCTTTGGTGTATAGTAGCAAAAAACCATTGAGATAACAACAAAACGAGAAACTTCTATCTTTGGAATTACACCAACAAATCATGTAATATTCAATTTCTTAAGGTACACTCGTATGTACAGTGTATTGAAGACTTTATGTTACCTCAACAATGATCACTGTATTTTTGTTGTTGTTGTATTTTTGCGCGGATGCAAAATATGTAACAAAGCTTGTTAAAAGTTAAAAAAATAAAATAAATTTAAAAAAAAATTTAAGATGAATTGAAAAAAAAAACGTATACGATACACTAGCTCCCATTATGTATACACGTACAGTGCGATTGTTAGTTCTTTGTATGGCAATTGCTTCCGTCTTATCGCGTTTCCTGTGATTTATTAAAAAAAAAAGACTCAAAAAACTTTTGAAATTCTCGGAATTTCATATCAAAAATAATGCTACTTCTAATCTGGCCGTTTTTAAAAGATTCACTAGTTTATTTACAATTATAAAAGCAGTAAGCTTGCACACGGACAACCAGTCAAAGTAAATTTGAAAACTCCTCTTAATACAACATTTTGTCATTTTCGGAAATTTTTAAATGTTGCAAAACGTTCAAGCGATCATTGCAAATAATTTAAGTATATCAGTAGTAACAAATAGAAACCAAGTTTCCAGCCTTATGAATAATGCTACTAATATATCAAGTATATTATGTCAATTAGATTCGCTAGTTAACCACGTGGAAGTTCAGACATGAATAGCAATATATTAATACCTTTTATAAATCCAGAAATAAATAAAGAAACCAAAAAACCCAGAAACAATCCAAATATACAAAGTGCCAGCAAACAAAAAATAATAATTGGTTTATCAAGGCCAAATTGATTTTAAAGTTTAACCGAAGATAAGAACATTTTCTTGCAAGACAAATTGACTACCGAAACTGGTATCAAAACCTCCATTTGACTGACGCAAAATTACCTAATCATGAACTTGGCACACTTAACTTTTCTCAGTCAACTCATTTATAGCGTGTCAACGGATTTTAGCGAACATACTATAATTTCTTGAACTTTTACATTAAAACTACTTTTTTTTATACAACAACAATCAAAATAATTTAATTATAAATTACACAATTTTTATTATTATTTTCTGTATTTAATAGTTTAATTAAGTCTATCATAGTTTTTTTTTTTTTTGTATATAAAATTAAAAATCGCTAATAGCTATAATATATACGAGTGGTATACATATATGTAAAGTGATCGTAACCGTCTGCCTTTAATCAGCAGAAAATAATAAAATCATTATAATCCATTAGAAATGAAATTTAATAATTACAATTACAAAAAAAAAAAAAAAAAAAAAAAAAAATTGTTCATGCTCATCAAAGACGAGAGATATTAAAATTAAAAAACATTTTTCTTAATCGGCACAATTAAGTGATGGATTTGTTTTTTAATTTGTCTGTGTTTTGTTGTTGTTAAAGTGTTGTTGTAGTTGTTTTTGTTATGTTGTTATAAATAATTAAACGGATCGGATGTATGGTTTGTTAAAATGTTTAATTTTGTTGTTGTTGTTGCGTGTATTTGACTTCATATATTCTTCATTTTATTTTATTTTTTTATATATTTTTGGAGACCACCAATGGTTTAAGACTATTTTCTGGCGGATAGAAATGTATACAAGTTGATTTTAAGTCGTGATAGTATAATTGGAACTCATCAAGCAAGGTGTTTTTTTTTTTTTTTTTGTTTCGGTCATATGGTAATTTAGATATATTTATAAAAACAACCGTTGGTTTTCTGTGGTGTTCTTTGGTTTTGGTATCAATAACTGTTTACGTGCTATTTGATGGTGAAGAAAGTGGTTGGCATGTAAAAAAATGTTGGACTTTTTTTAATATTAGCTAAAGCACTAGAGGATTATTGTAGTTCAATAAATTTAAGCAATTTTGAGAAATTTTGAAAAGGTGAAGTATAGCATTGTTTTGCACTGAAGAAGCTTGAAAAGTGAAGTAAGAATTCAAAAAATCATTAGGACATGTAACAATCATCTTAAGATATTATTCGTACAAATCGGTGATTACGAAGATTGTGCAATTTTATACGTCAATTATGACTGAATTGAAAAAAAAAATATTGAATACGAAATTGGAATCTCCAATTTTGTGTTAAGTGGCTAATATTGTGTTATGGGAGAAGGCTAAATTTTTTACATTATTTCGTGGTGAACTGCAATTATTTTTGTGTCATCATCTTGACTGGAGGATATCTGCAACTTCTTCTGTTTGACAGAAACAGAAACGTTTTACAATAAACATCCATGAAAGATTGTTTAACGAAATTTACTAAATTTTGGCGAGGTTGAAATGTTATATTGATAATAGTATAGAAATGGCCACAATTAAAGAAGTTAAGAGGATTAATAAAACAAATGCAAATTTCTTGAAAGTTTAAGTTAAATAGATTAAGTTAAATCAACAGGTTTAAAATTCAAAGCTATTCTTATAGAACAAGCCACTCCAACTTTCTTCAATATTTCAGTTGTATACGTGAGAATCTTTCACACGTCTGTATATTGTTAGATTTATTTAACGTTTATTTAGCTCTGCTATATAACCCCTGTACCTTTTTGTTAAATAATAATATTTCTGCTAAACAATTCTTATATAATAATTAGTATGAAGTTCGTATAAAGTTGGTTGTGTAAGATCGCATATACAATTGGGAACAAGAACAGAAAAAGTTTGTCTCTCACACGCAATTAAGTAAAATAATTTTAAGCCACACCGGGGATTTTTAGGGTGAAAAACTTCGAAATATATAACTTTTTGCACCGATTATCAGAATCTTCAACAAATTTTTAACCCAAAAAAATAAAAATTAAACAACTTAAAATTTACAGCACTTATAGTTGTTTATATACTAATTCATGTTTACATACGATATCAAATTCAAATCCGCTGAGATGTTTGCAATTGTCGATGAACTACCAGTTCAAGGTCCCACCAATATTAAATATATCAATATCTTTTATTAACCGATTATTTGAAATTCCAGACCGACTAAAATTTTAAATTTTCACTGTTTCAGAAACATCATTTAATTGTCATTTGACCAATTATGTGTGTAAAATCGTTCGTTGGGCTGACCACCTGCAATTATCACCAATTATTGCAAAAATATGAAGTAAAGAGTCAACTTTAGCCTTTAATGCTGTAGATCATTAAAATGGAGTTGGTAGTGCGATATTAAATTTGAAAGGATAAGGTGGACGTCGATTTCGAAGTAAGAGATAGACATATATTTTTGTCAATGAAATAAGAAAAGCTTCAAAGACAATTTTATCTCAAAGTGGGTATGCAAATTTGAAATGCGAAGGTCATGACAATAATGGCTTTTACAAAAGAAAAAGGTTTGGATAATTTTGTAAAAGAATATATATAATAAATATTTTCCATTCCAACCACTGCATTTACCTCTGCAAATACCGAACAAATTTCAATCAGACCAGATCAACATCACAGTGAAATATAGAGGAAAAGATTCAGTCGCAACAAGAAGAACTTAAAAGAAAATAATCAGATTATTAAGAACCAGAAATACAAATGCTGAAAGGCCAAAACGAAATTTTATGACCGCAAGGTCAATCAACACCAACAATTAATTGAGTCAATAAAGTTACACTAGTATTATTCAAAGATGTCGAAGTTTCCTTCAAACAATCCAGTGGTGAAGATTATTATCCTGTAAATACGTATGGTTACATAGGATGTAATGTTAGTTGAAACACACTTGTTGATAGTGAAGTTAGAACTAATTATCTTTATTAGTATTTTTACATGACATGATGACCCTATCAACCATGGTGGGTAATGCTCATAAGATTACAATATTACATTCATATGTTATATCCCCTTTATTTATTTTTATAAATCCATTTTATTTATTAGTTTGATTACTCTACCCGATCTGGTAACGATGGGTATTTTGATCGTTGCTTCGTTAGACTCCATATGTGGTGCTTCTTTTGTGTTATCGTGAACTGCTTCACCTTTGTCATCACTCACTCAATTCGATTACATCGACTCGTTACTTGCTTAGCTCACTTTGGTATAGTTAGTATCGTAAATACTTCCTGGAAAATGTATCGGCTCTGTAATACGATTAAAATTGTTGAAGCTTTTGTTTGTTATGTTGTTTGTTCTCTTGTTTTTTAATGTGATCCGTGTTTCGGCGATTTGTACTTCCGTTCTCCGTTCGAACTATGAATAATCACAGATCATTTGTTTTCTCCGTGATTACTCCTGGAACTCAATCACGATCATATCGTTTAATTCTAACCTTGTCACCTGTCACCAGCATTCAATGGTTCCGCGATTCGTCTTCCTCGATCAGCATACCATTTTTGACTTTTTCGTATTCCTGGTAACTTGTGAGGTATATCCGAAATCATTTTTGCTCTACTCATTAACCTTTGATTTGGCGATGCTAAACTTGATTACGTTGGCATATGCCGATAATTTATTGATGCTAAGTGTATGCAAGAATTATCTCTTTTGCATTTTTTTATCATTCCTTTCGCTATTTGCACATATAGTTCTATTAAGCCGTTGCTTTGTGGATGGTTGGACTACTCGTAGCATGGTTAATTGACCAATCACTCACGAACTTTTTAAACGCTGCTGCAGAAAATTGTGGACCATTATCCGTCTCTAGCTTTGCTGGTATTCCATGCGTGGAAAAACATATTTTCAATATTTCTATAACTTCCTTTGCCGTACTCATTTTTAATTCCTTAAACTCAAAAGAACCTGAGTAGTTGTCGACTACGCGTATGTAATCTTTAACAATACACTGAAACAGATCGGCTCCCACTACTTCAAATGGAAGACCTGGAATTTCCTTGTTAATAACTGGTTCTTTCTCCTTTGAGCTCTGCATCGACTGACAAATTGAACCTGTTTCCACATATGACGTTATATCTGTAGACATTCTTCTCCAATACAAAATTACCCTGGGCGACTTAGACACTTTTGTATTGCAAAATGCCCTCGATGTATGTTATACAACATTTTCGGTAATTGTGCCGTTGCTTCTACCAGCTTCATTCCTTTGAACACTAAATCATTGTATTATGTTATTTTCTCTCTAAATTTTCAATATGGTTTTATCCATTCATTTATCTCAGCTTGATTGTTCGGCTAACCTGACATTGTTACTTTAATCAGCTCCTGGATTTCTTGGTTGTGCTTCGTGACTTCTACCATTTAACGTTTTGTATGTTTTGAGAAATCAATCGCAACATATACTTGCAGCTCTTCTTCCTCTTTCCACCTCATTATTTACGCAGACTCTAATTAGGATATCTGCTATGTGTTGACTAGTCACTTTTACATAAACTACCGTTGGCGAATATTGTTTTATGTCAAACATAATACGTGTCTAAATGGTGCTGACTGTAAACGTTTTTTATATATATATATGCTCAAGTGGCTTGTGATCACTTTTAATTCTTAACTTCTTTCCGTAGACATACTCATGAAACTTCCCACATGCCCATCTTGTCGCTGCTGCTTTCAACTCTATTGGTGGATAGTTTCGTTGAGCTTGGCTTAACGCTTTAGATGCATATGCCATAGGCTGTCCATGTTGAAGTAATGCTGCTCCAAACCCGTTCATGCACGAGTCTACTTGAATAGTTCCATCTTCATTCGCATCATAAAATTTCAATATAGGAGTACTTGAAAATGCTAACTTTAACTCGTCAAATGCTTATTCCTGCTCCTTTGTCCAATTCCATTCTACTTTGTTTATAATAAGATTTCTTAGTGGTTTTGTTATCGCTGACAAATTCGGTACAATTTTCGTTAAATACGTTGCCATTCCTAATATAGTCTTTGTAATTCTTTGACGTTTACTGGTCTCTTAAGATTGTTAATCGCAATCCCAAGAGTTTGACTTCATTTGCTCCAAATATACATTTTTCTTTGTTCAATTTTAATTCAGCTTCTTCTACTTTTTTCAGTACTTTATTTGTGATGATTTCTAGTTGTTTACTATTCTCAGCATGAATTAGGATATCGTCCATGTAACATTCTACGTTTTCAAGATCGCCTAAGATCTAATTCATCAGATCTTGAATTACCTCAGGAGCCGATGACAGTCCAAATGGTAATCTCTTGTATGAATAGCTGCCCCATGGTGCTACCATTGTCAAGTATTTTTCTGTACAACTTGATACCATTATCTGCCAAAATCCTTTTTTACAGTCTGTAAACAACTTGACTTTCTTAATTCTGGTTACCATTTCTTCGATTGTCTTTAACGGATGGTATCTTCTCACGATGTTGTTGTTCACATCATTTGGGTCCAAACACACCCGCAGTCTACCTCCTTTCCTCACCACTACCATTAGTGATACGACTGGTGTCACTACATGAACTTTTGCTAACACTCCCTTTTTCACCATATTTTCAATTTCCGCTTTGACCTGTTCCTTAATTGCTAACAGAACTTTTCGAACTGGCTTGATTTCGAACTTTGAATGATCCACCAAATCTATATATTATTCATAATTCTTCACGCAGCTTATCCCTTCAAAAATATTATTCTTCATTCTTAATTTCTCTACTCGTATAATCAGCTTTTCTCGTTCACATGCCTCTTTCCCTAATATTGGTGTGACATTTGCATTGACTACTTTAAATATTAATTTTGTCATTTTGTTTCTCACTTGATAATCGACTTCGACCTCGCCTTCTACATCTACGTTATTGTTTCCAAATCCTATTATTCGTCAGGTGTTTGACTTGACAGTTCTGATTCCTAGCTTGTCGATTATATGTTTAGGTAATACGTTGCACTGTGCACCCGTATCCAACTTTGCTATAATCTCCACTTGATTTATTCGGATTCTTTGACCCAATTCCTATCTTCATTCACTGTGTTTATAATGTCTATAACCAGATCACAGAATTCACTGTCATTTTTTTTCCATGTCATTTTCCGTTTCAATTTCGGTTACTCTATTTACGGTACACATTTTTGCAAAGTGTCCGCGATTTTTGCACTTGTTGCACTTATATCTAAATGCTGGACAACTACGTTTTTTATGTTTGGTTCCACACTTGTCTTGCTTTTTTTAATTGCGATCTCCAAGGTCAGTTCTGTTTCTGACAACTACCTTTCACGTACTGCTTCACTACGTATTCCTATTATAATTTTGTTTCTCAACAAGCTATCAGACAATTCAGCAAATTCGCATTTTTTGCACTGATTTTTTATTTTTGTGTAATTAAAATTTTCACTTTCCATTTGATACATTTTGTTAAACACGTATCTTTCTAATGTTATTGACGATTTCGGTACAAAATGTTCCTTAAATTTCGATTTGATTTTTTCCAACTTTTCCTTATCCTCGTTCTACAGGTTGAATGAACGGCCAGTGCATGCGGTCCTAACAACGCCATAAATGTTGCTATTTGGATTTGTTCAGTTTTTTTATCCATTTGTGTTGCGACCTCAAACCATTTATATTGTTGGATCCAATTTTTCCATTTAATACCCATTTGGTTGGTATTCTCAATTTCAAGACATTTTGGTGGTCTTATAAAATTTGTTGATCCCTCGTGCGCCATTTTTTATTAATTTAAATACTTATTTATTTCTTTTTTTTTAAATAACGCCTGGATATCACTAATTACTATTTACTTTTTATTTTTGTTGGTTTTAATTTCATATAAATTGACTAAATAATCCGATATTTTCAGATTTCTTCTTCTCTCGTTTTTTCCTATTTTTACTTTCATTCTGACACCATGTAATGTTAGTTGAAACAGACATGTTGATAGTGAAGTGAGAACTAATCATCTTTATTAGTATATTCATTTACATGACATATGACCCTATCAACCATGGTGGGTAATGCCCATATGATTATTACAATATTATATTTATATGTTTGTTACACAGGATATGACGAATGAGTTCAAAATCAAAACGAACAGTGTCAAAATTCACACTTATATGACACAAAGAAAGAAACAACCTAATGATAGTCTAAAAAAGTACCTACAAACTATGCAACAATTAGGTAACCTTGCAAAGATGGAAATAGGTGCAATTTTTGAACATTAAACTGAATATCCGTTTACAGCGATAATAAAGTTGTTTTATATGACATCTAATCAGTGGATGAATTTAAACTAAACTTGGTCAAAAAATCAAGACAAATTTTTTAAGTGTTCATTTGGGCTTTGCAATTCACCAGCCGCAATTAAATGATTCCAGTCAGTGGAAATAGTGGTTTTTATTTATATGGATGACCTAATAATACTTGCTAAATGTATAATAGAGGGAATGTCTAGGTTCAAAACAATACTTGAAGTAGCAGAAAAAATGGTTTATATAGCTGTTAAATGGTCTAATGTCAATTTTTAAAGAAATGAATAGAATATTTGAAACACGAAATTTAAAAAGGATTTATTATACGATCCTTTTACAAATATGCAATGTGAATCAGCAACTACATCCAGTAGTTGCTGATTCACATTGCATAGTCAGTGGCATGAAAAACTTTTGGGTATACCTTTTGGGTCTCAAAATTGAAATAATACCCGATTGTGCAAACCTCCTAAGCGACAATGACAAAACGCGAATTAAATTCAAGAATTGCTAGTTAAGCGTTCTAGCTCCAAGAATTTGATTCCAACCTAGAACTTACAGCATCATCACGTATACGTCATGTTAATACATTAAGCCGCAACCCTAGAGTAGTTTTAGTGCAACAAATAATCATCATCCGATTTAAAGCAGCACAAAATGGGGGATGGCACATCAAAGCACATTTTTATTTTACTGAAACAACACAAAGCTCTATATGTTAATGGCATTCTTTTTAAGTCGATTATAGATTAAAATGTATTGGTGGTCCTGAAAGCCACGCAGATGAATTTGATCAAAATGTACCATGAATAAAAGCATTTTTCACTTAAAAAATGGTAAACGGTAGTTTTTTCAGCTTCAATTCAGCTTTGTTTAGAAGAAAACCCTCATTGGCAAACCTTCTGTGTACTTTTCCATCTATTTTTAGTGGATCAATATGCTTAAACAGAAATATAGTGTTTGGTATTTTTTCAACCCCGAAACCGAGTTACGTGTAAAAATACTGTATTTAACCACATATAGCCTTAGGAGAAAGGTAAGTTTTCCTTTTGCTATGTGCGAAAAAGTGTCGTTGAATTTATTTATTATACCATCACCACAAATTGTATGTGGCCTGTAACTATTTGCGAGATTCTGAAAGGCCAAAAATTGCATGACCCAGACATGACTTGATCTCTCGAGTATTTAAAAAAAAAAAAGATTCTGCTCTTCATTAAATTGCCAAGAGACCCGTTTGATTCAAACTTGAAGATTGATATTCATCATATAGCCAAGACGTTTGACTTTATAAATAATTTTATGTATATTTGGATACATTCGGATTACAGGGCGGTGACCAAGATCAAATGAGCGAATACTAATTTGGACGCTCTACATAATATGTGCGTCAGAGATAGTTTGTCGATATCCAGGCCATATCTATACATGATCGGTATACAACAATCATATGCATCTGAACGATAATTTTGAAATGGCCAGATAATTTAACTTAATCGTGAAACCAACAATCTGGATTTTTTTAATTTATTTATATATAGAAGAATAATGCGCAAAAACTTCGATATACGAAGGCGTACCGTTTAAGTACACGAACGATTAGCAGAAGTGTGTTTCAAATCAACGTAAATGGATGTCAAATGAACAACCAATAAAAATAACTCAGGAATTTTTACAGACAATATTAGGTAAGGCATTTTCTATTTATATTATTATTATAATATTTGATATTATTTGCTTATATTACTGGGAAATGTGAGGATTCCGACTTCATTTACGTTCTTAAAGATGATTTCTTACAGAAATTCATGCCTGAACTAAGATATATCTAAAATACCATTCTCTAAAGAATTAAAATGAAGGAAACATATTTTTCTTAAATGCTGGTGTGAGTGGGAAAACTTTCCTAAAAATAGCTACCGGGCAGAGTAAGAAGACAAGAATAAAACCTCTTGCGTCAATATCTTCTTGGTTTACTGACACAATATTATATAAACCTGGTAGTAAAACAGCGTTTAACATCTCTTTAGACTTAGACAGCAGTGGAATACTAATGTGCACAGTATCACGCAATAGTGATCAGGCGACGATGTTTGAAGATTTCTAGCTAATTGTATGCGGGAATAATTCACGATGGCAAACAAAAAAGCTGTAGAAGATGTTGAGTGAGACCAGCAGGACATCCGTATAAATAATCTCTTTTGTGGTAATTTCCAACAAAATCTACATTTAGCTATTTAAAAAGTACTAGGACAGACAAAGTGTGTGTCTTACTGACATTGAAAAATTCTTCCAATGGTCCATTATTCAACGATTGTAACTTAATTGTTTAATGAATACAAATATGGCACAAATATTGGATTAACTGAATGCTTGGATAAATGTGAAGAAACCATTTTAATGCATAAAAATAACTATAAGCAATGATAATAAATAATAGCATTTTGTAAGCAATTGAAGGAGATCAAGTAGAATGCAAGCCAATAAATACCATAATTGATCAAGATGATGCTACAAATTATCCAGTAGAATTTCTAAATTCCTTCACTGCAAACGGGTTTTCTGTATATCGAATCGCACTTAATATCAGTGTTCTAATTATGCTTCTCAGAAACCTCGCTCTTCCAAAGTTATGCGACGGATCTAAACTTAAAGTGATTAAATTACAAAACAATTTAATTGGACCAGCAATTTTATTGAAAGTGGCCCAAGGCAAATAGGCTTTATGCCAAACCTACCCGGTATTCTCTATAACTTTTCGTTCCAATTTAAACGAATATATATTGCTGTAAGACAATTAAACCCACTACGACAATTAACAAATTACAAAGTAGAGGCTAAAAACGGATGGTGTCGGTCTAAGAACAAGCTATTTCTCGTTCAGTCAACCGTATGTTGCGTCGCCTTGCGTCACCAACCCTAATATATATATTTTAGATATAAAAGTAGAAATGTTTGTACGCAATTTAACAAATTTGAATTTCATTCAAAATGCGATAATTTGACATTTATTGCAAAAAACATTTTATCAACTCAATCAGCAATATGTTATAAAATTTGATGGTAAAATTTATAATTTTTCAATTTCATTCTACCATACCACCCAACCTCATATAATTCTCTAATCCACTTAACACATGTTAGTATATATAATTATCTTAAAATCAAATCAATTTCCAACCAACTATGTATACAAACTATAAACTAGCAAACAATAATTATGCAAACGCGACTCTCTTTTACAAACAAATTACGAATAATTTCAAATGATAATAGACGATATATTGTTTGTATATTACCATACATTAGATATCTAATGTGTATATATTGTTGCTGTTGTAATCTATTGTTAAAAATATAAAAAATAAAAATTGTAATAATTGTTAATTTGAAATAAATCTTAAGAAAAACATTTTGTTATTATTGCCATAAGTATACAGCACAAGAGATACTTTTGTTGTTGTACCATTTAATTCCCTTTCTACTTATGTACTGAACCTATTATGTATATTATGCATACGAGTGTGTGTACCTCTAAAGCTCAAGCGATAAATTAAAAAGTTGTATTTATCGATATTATATACCGGTATAATTTATTAAAATGATTTTTCTAAATTTTAATTGGTAATAAAACTAAAAAAAAAACTATTTGGTATTTAAAGCTATCATAATGACTGTGATAATTCGAAGAATGGTACAAAGTTAACTATTGTCTAGAAATTGATAGTGAACACAAAACGAATGTGTATAATTATAAAATTTCAGTACCAAGATTTAGGCGGTTTTCTACAAGTAACAAGCAAAAGCCGGTTTGGTAATAATCGCAGGATAAGGTTTTAAATTGCTGAATACTGCATAACGAATCTTGTAAGGCTTTGTTGTTTCCGGTACTGTAAATACTACGAGCCATGTAAGTAAATGATAATTTAATATTATATATTGACAGTATTTTTAGCTAATTTTGGTAACAAGAAGGAACTGACAGCAATTTAGAGGTTAGGTTAGGTTTAGGTGGCCATCATACAGGTACGTGGCATAGATACAAAAAGGTCCGTAGCCCTACCCAAACGAATTTTCTTACCACCTCTTGCTACTGAAACCAATTTTGTTCTGACGAAGCGATAAATATCCCTAACACTCACTCCGCTGAGGTATGTGAGATTACACAGGATACGAGCTCCTAGAAACCTAACCCTATATTGAGCCAGGCTAGGACAGGTGCAGAGAGATTGGAGAATAGTTTCCTCCTCCTCTTCATCCATGCAACCACGACAGTAATCATGAAGGAGAACACCAAGTCTTCTTTAATGCTTACCAATGAGACACTGTCCAGTGATGACACCGACAATTTTACCAATACTACATCGCTTCATAAATATTTGTTGGTTAGACCTGACTAATGATGCATGCGTTATGCCTTGACCACCTTTCATTTGTGATTTTATATGCTTCTTCCTTTAGAAGTAGCTTACACGTATAGAAAGTGGTCCCCCAATGTCAGCTTTACTTGGTAATATACGACAGCAGGTACCCACTCTAGCGAGTCCAGCGGCTTTAATATTCCCTGTTATGTTGAAATGCCTGGCATTTACGTAATCCCTTACGTGATATTACATTATACTTCATCCAATCTATTGCCTCCTTAATTGCAATGAGCTCTACCTGAAAAAGACTACAGTGATCAGGTAGGCAAAAGGAGAGTTTTAGATTTAAATACTCGCAGCAAACCCCACAGCCAGCTTTACCATCCATCCTCGAGCCATCTGTCAAAAAATTAATCGCATCAGCCTTCATAACAGCTCACCCGCCCAGTCTGGAGGAAATATAAGTTTTAAATTTAGCCTAAGCGCAAGATGACGGGATGGTATAGTCGATTGATTTGAGAATTTCTTTATTATTTGAGCCTAGCAGCTGTCTGTTAAGCTTAAATATCAAGAGGTATAAGGTAAAAGAGAATCTCCAGTGCTTGGGTGGAACTGTTCCTAGGTGCACCACTAATACACAGGGTGGCATTTCTTTGAACTTTCATCAACCAATTTTGGTTAGCCTCAGTTCTTAGAGCTGGCCACCAAACAGAGACTCCGTACATTAGAACAGGTCTAGCTACAGAGGTATAAAGCCAGTGAACGATACGAAGATTAAACCTTCATCCTTTCCCAATGGCATTTTTACAGGAGTATAGCGCTAAAGTAGTTTTCTTCACTCTTCCCAAAATATTAGGGTTCCAATTCAGTTTGTGGTCCAGAATAAGACCCAAGAATTTTACTTTATCAGTAATTTTCACACCAACTCCGTTCAGATTGGGTGGATCAAAAAAGGGAAGTTTATACTTCCTGAAAAAAATAACCACTTCAGTTTTAAGTGGATTAACATTTAGACCGTACCTTTTGGTCCATTTGATAAGAATACCAAGGGCATTTTCATGAGATCTCTCAGGGTACTTCTATATTTACCGAAAATTCCAATTGCAACGTCATTCGCTACCAATTTAAAGCCCTCTCCTCCAGGTTAAGTAACATGCCATTTATGACCCAGTTTCAAAGAATGAGGATAATACACCTCCGTGCGGTGTACCTTTACACACAAATCTACGGACGGATGCTTCACCAAAATTAGCCAAAATGCCTCTGCTCGTAAGCATCTGATCAATTCAGAAACCTAGTGATACATCCATCCTCAAATCTGAGAGTGTCTGCGTGATTGCCTTAGGTTTGACATTGGTAAAGGCACCTTCTATGTCACATAAAGTCACCAGGGAGAGTTCCTTACGGTTGAAAGATTTCTCGATAGGACATATGAGAGAGTGTAGTGCCGTTCCCATCGAGTTCTCTTTTCAGTATACATGCTGAAATGCAGACAACTTAACCGACTCAATCGAGCCACTAATATAAGCTTCTATTAGACTCTCCAGAATTTTATAATAAAAAAGAAGATAAGCTAATTGGCCTAAGCCAATTTAATGTGTAATTCAATAAAATGGCATTCGATATCGAGAAGTTTTATGGCCAAATACAATAATTTAGCAGATGTTGATAACAAACAACCATTTAACAGGTATTGTCCCTTTTTAGCAATAAGGACTCTTAAAGACCGAAGCAATTAAAGATAAGTCCAGAACTAACGAGAGCAATAATGAACTACTTTTATATTTGCGATTTCCAGTCAAATGCAAGTGAGATTGATAATTTTAAGTTCTGCTAGGTTACACTTACCCAAATGGGCATACAATTGGTTTCGTTTACCGAAAGTGTATAAGTTAACCGAGTTTTGATCTTCCAACAATTCATTTCAATTCATTGAAATTGGTCATATTGGTCGCACTGTGTGCGGTTCGGGTTTCGTTTGCTATAGATGCACATGCATGGAATCAGTTTGAAATCAACTGCAAGTCCTTTGGAATCATTGGGACGAGTGAAATTAAAACATCATCTCCGTTGTACTTTCCCTTGATAATCTTCGCCTCGATGATCTTATTCATAATATAAGCTTTTCACCGTGGTTGATTGATTTTCCAAAAAATGTCGATGACTGAGCCTATTTTCAATTGCAAATTGTGAGGTGATATTCCAGACAATTCCATTTAATTCAAGAATTCTGTCGAATAGTTGTCGAATAGTTTTCTGTCGAATACTTCATCCTGATTTGAGGGAAACCAACCACCCGACATAAAATTTTGAATGGTCTCGTTGAAATCATCGACATCTTTTTTGTTCGTCACCAATATATTCGCTCAGCCAATAATGGTTTTTAAAAGTTTTTGTTCGGAAAAATACGATGAATGAGCTCTGCATTCGATTCGATCAGAAAACAGTGGGCAATATGACGAATCCGTTTGAGATGTGAACTGCAATTTTCCCATTACCAATTTCGAAAACACATTTGTAGTTCGATTTTGTTGCAAAGATCTTTCAACGTTCTGTCCAGCTCCTCCAGTGACCATTTATGAGCTATTCCACATTCGTCCCAAATTATCGTTTTGCATCTTTGTCGAATTTTTGTCATTGCGCGGTTTTTGACGATGTTGCAACTTCGTGTCTCGTCAATTTGCATTTTTAGTAACCATTTCAGTATAGAATGTGCACTTCGTCCTTTTTTTAACAAAGTCTCTGCAGAAGAAACCAACGACAGGGCAACTTCATAATCGTACGCAGCATTCAGTTGTTGTTTCAATTGCGGAACATTTGCGGAACATTTGTTAAATTCAGCGTGCAGTGAATGATTAAGTGATATCATGCCCAAATGCGACAACACTTTATTCGCCAACAATTATGTGTTGTATTTTAAACATGTTACCAATAGCTTTTTCTGCAGTTGGATTTTTTTTACATAAATACGGTTACAAAACATTTTATTTGTTTATAAAATGTTTTGTAACCTAGTGACATTCACTGGTGACTCTCCTTCTTTATTTAATAACAATGTGATGTCAAAGTCTACTATACAAATAATAATTCGGTTTGAAGATTTCGTTTTTAAACACTCAAAGTATATATCCAAAACTTGATAAAATCAAAAATCTGATTGCTGAATTAAACGTAGACGTTATTTGTTTTTCTGAAATCTGGCATCATGACTATATTTCTGATGTAGCAATCGACATACCAGGATTCAAACTTTTTAGAATGGACCGTAAATTGGCTGGCGTGGATCGGCGGTGGTATCTGTATTAATATTAGCTCAGATATTACTTCAAAGCTGACATAAACAGTGTATACCAAACCCAATTTTCAATTGAATGAAAATCTGGAATAAACGTTATTCTGGTAGCTATATTTGATAAACCATATACTTAAAGGGTTATTTTTTTATGAGTTAGAAATTCTTAATGAATTTTTGATCAAATTTAATGATATCATCATTTGTAGTGATTTTAAATGTGGCCCTATCTATCATTCAAAGACTTTCGTTAGTCAAATTAAACCAATTTTTAGAAATACTGCACCAACTCATTTTACCAGGGCTTCGTATTGGTTGCTTGACTTGATTATAACAAACACTAAACGAATGTTTGTGTTAAATCAAATCTCGGTCGGTTTTTCCGATCATGAATTTTTCTTTTTTTTGTATGATGTTGAATACCGTAGATCAAATTCTCTTTATAAAAATCGAGATTTTAAAGACATAGATATGCCGAATCTGCTAGAGAAATTATATAGCTTACCATAGAATACGATATTTGACATAATATAGATGCCAATGATAAGGTGATTTGTCTCTCAAGTTTAATACAAGGCATATTTAACAAGTTTGTTTCGGTTAAAACCGGTTAAAATATATTCATTCAATCTGCTAATACACGCTGGCTCAATGATACCATTCTAAATATGATGAAGATTCGAAATTTCATTTATAATCGATGGAAACGCACAAGAAATGTTTAACTATATAAATAGTACAAGATATTTAGAAACAAGGTTAGCAATACCATTAAACCTGCTAATGTTCAGTTTTGTGCTAAACGATTAAGCCCAAATTTACCATGAAAGATATTTTGGAAAAACCTTAAATCGATTAGTAGCCTATCTTCTAAAGGAAAGTGCAATTCAAATAATAAATATTCAGAAAATAACATGAATACTTATTTTTGTAGTTAATTATCCTCATCGGCTGGTTTGATACATGCTGAATCTGCTGAATGCGGTTTTAGTTTTAAAAACCAAATGATTTAAGTAAAGATAGCTATATATACTTTCTCTTGTTTTCTGCTTCTGCTTTTATTAATATTAATGATGATGATGTTAAGAGCAATTTATTGTTAAAAGCTTGTGTAATGGTACTATTGGATATAGTATAAAGCGTTTGGTCGAATTGACCACCAGCTCCTCATTAAGAAGTTCAATGAAAAGTTTCGGTTTTCCTTAACGGCCTCTCGCTTATTATCATATAATATCGACCGTTTGCAGACAGTATACTCGAATTTGTCTATTATATTACTTGAAAATTAAATGCAGGAGTACCACAACGATCTGTTTTGGGGCCATTCCTATTTATGATGTTTATATAAATGATATAACTACCGTCATAGATCCAGATATCATTTGTTTGCTGATGATAAATATAAATTTATAAATTTTGTAACACTGTAGATATTACAAATGATGTCAATCACACTTAACACTATTCCAAAGGTTTAGAACAAATAAACTTGATTTGAACAGCAGTAAAACACGCAATGTGTATTAAAATCTTTCTTTAATTGGAACATCTTCCCAAAATCACTGTTGTTAATGGTGCGGGAATGTCCTTTTCTGACACGGTATTTAACTAAGGATTAATTTTTGATAAAACTCTATGCTGGCAGTATCAAATTGAGAGCATGAGTAAGAGGATAGCCTTTTTATTAAGAATGTTATGGACAACTATACTAAGCATTTTAATTATGATCTTTGGCTTAAATTAGTTAAGAGTTATATTCTAACACATTTTTTAATAAAAAACAAAATCGAGAAATTACAAAAAACAAAATCGAGAAATTACAGTCCAGTCGTTTCCAAAAAGGATTTTTCTTTTAATGAAAACTCAAATCAACATCCAACATTTTGATATATATTGAGCTCCAATCTATTGTTTAATCACAATTCATAAAAAAATACTCAAGTTTCATTGAAAAAGTCACACTCGTTAACGCGAGGTATTAAAACGTTAATTTTCATGTCATCTGCTTGCAAAAAATTTCGAATAAAGGAGAGTGACGTTTACATCGTTAACAAATAAATAGAACAGTAACGGTCCTACGTAAATGCCCTCTTACCTAATTTAACCATTTGTTTGTGACCACAAAGATAAGATTTAATTCACAAGATCAAACTTTAAAATGAATACCAATTTGCAGCAATTTCCATCGATCTGGAAGACAAACAACTTCAAAGGTTCCCTGTTAAATAAAAACGATAATCGAAAAGGTATAGTGACTGTGCGCAACGACGTAATACAATAACGCATGAACTAATTTTTGTCCTGGGTTGCAGTTCCGCTTTAATCTATCGAAATGCAATTAAAAATTACTTCTACATCAAACATAATTGAAATTATTTATGATATATAGCTTGCAAATGGATACTAATAGCAGATATATAAAATATTCATTTAAAGAAAGTTGATGAAAAAGAGATAAAAGAGATAGAAAGTTGGATGCAAAAAATGATGAAAACAATCTGGCGAGGATAGCTATCACTTAAGAGTTGACAAAAGGCCCAAAATTAGTAGGTTCATAATTTATACTAATGTCAACATCAGTCGTTTAATGCAGTGGTTCAAGTTGTTATCATTACAAAGTTATTTATTGCACTTCCACTTAATAGCAAAATTTAAAATTTTACTAAACTAATGCAAACGAATTATTTTGTTTAAAATTGAATTAATCGCGTCAGAACATCATCGCTACGAGAGAACTCGCTAGCCCACATAAAACCCACAAAATCAGAACTAAATAATTCAGTATTCAAACATCGGAAGAAAGCGCAATAATGCAAAAAATAATTCTCTAAAACTCCAAAAAAAACTATGGCGTTTATGGCGGCAAAATGTTTTGTCGCCAATCAATGGACTCTCTAATTGAAACATCCATGGGTAAACAATTTAATTTTAGCTGCTTCCCGTATGATCTTCCGTTTAGCGCTAATACTATATAGAATTAGAGTTGTATTCTTTTACAACACTTTTACATTTTAATTACCATAATTTTTGTGTTACATCTTAGTTTTAAATAACTTTTCTTCAGCAACTGCGCGGCACCGATAAAATTGGTAGTGTTTTGTTTTAAAGCTAACAGGATGTCATACAATTTCGATAAATCAGTAAGTTAAACAACTAACAAAAAAAATACAAACTTCTATCGCATTTTAGTTCAGACATACCGATTAAGAATTGCTTTTTTTAAGTGCATATAGTTTACCATGTTTATATAGTCACATATAGCGAGCGACACTACTATATACAGTTCACTTAAAATACTACAATCAAAACGATAAAAAATCGTTTTAAATTTAATAATGATTATTCACAGTAGTGTCCTATAAATTAATGATCGTTTTTATGTTGTATTAAAACATAAAAATAATAATCAACCTGCTGTTTTATAAACATAATTTAGTCAATATATGAAGAAGTTTTTTTTTCTTTTCAAGTCTTCATATAGCCATAATTTCAACATCGTCGTAATCATCTCGGGTTAGACGCGATATAATTTATATATTAGACATTTTCGATGTGGGGTATACAAAAATACATAAAAATATTTATTCGAAATTCTAATGGTGCACACCGCATGGGTACAATTAGGTAATGTTTATAATTAACATATATATTGATATACCCATACAAGATTTTTTTTTATATTTTTATTTTTTTGGTTATATTGAATATTATCCGATGTGATGAAATGGCAATAATTCTCTTCGGTTCAATTAATAGTCAGATATTGATGATTTTTTTTTCGAATATATTTGTATGAAGATTTTACTCTTAATTATGTTTCGAAATTTATAGATGACTGCGTGCCCCGAAGGCATGATATATTTAGAAGAAAAATAATAATAATAATAATTTTAGTTTAGTTTAAATATTATATGTAACACTTTAATTAACAGATGTTCTTCAACTTTGTGACGCGGAATATATGTATAACATTTTGTTTTATTCGCCTTGCTTGGATTACTCCGATTCTATAAAAATATAAAATTAAAGTAAAAATTTGAAATACCAAATGTTTTAGCCTAAATGGCTCAAATTTCGATTAGTTAAATTAAAAGGATCTAATTTTTTTAGTGGCGTTGACCTAAGATAAAAAAGGAGACCCAACATCATTAAAGTAAAATAGCTTTATTTAGAAACAGACAAGCACTCTTTATTCAGAACAATTATAATTACTATCTGTGGAAAAACTGATAAAATTACAAATAATAAAAAAAATACATCTGTCTCTTCTAAGAGGTGGCTTAGACTTAAGCTTAAACCAATTTTGTTACCAACAAGTAAAATTTTAGCTCATCAATTCAGTTCCAAATCTTTAAACGTAGAACCCTGCAGAACAAAGGATTTTATGATCATCTGCACTTCTGTCCCCTTACATTTAGACTGGTTACATTTTTTATAAATTTATTTGTTTATTACATTAGAATTTTATTAGTTGGTTATGATCATACGATAATTGCAATCGAACCTAAATTAGGATTGGCCGAAATTATCGTACGATCATACCATCCCACATTTACATATAACTTTGTTTAAAATGTTTAATTATTTGCCCGACGCGATTTTTTTTTAACACGTCATTAAATTTAACTTGTTTCCTTATGCATATCGGTTTATGCTTATCCAACTGTGTTAAAATGCCAAAAGTTGGTTTAAGGCGATCGATTGACACGGATAGCTGTTTTCTGATTTTATCAATTACGAAGAATTTTCGTAGTTTGTAAAGTCCTTCGTAAGGTGATGTTACGCCATTTCGAGTTCTATCTACACGAACAAATACAAACTCGCAATTATCTAAATTTTTTGATATTCAAAATTTGGAATTGGTTGATTTGCGAGAATCAACTGGGACTAAATTTTGCATCTGTGTGCGAAGCTGTTGTATAAAGTCGTCAGTCGATGGAATGGAGTATTCGGGCTTGAAAATATATCACCAGGTAGTCGAAGGCTTTGGCCATAGACTAGGTCTGCTGCGGGCTGCATTAGATCTTCTTTGATGCATGCTCTAATGCCCAGCAAATTTATAGGTACCTTAGAGCTACAATTTTTGGTGTTACCCCGAGCTTTATGCGAAGTTTTTAAGGTTATATGGAAGCGCTCTACCTTACCGTTTGCTTGCGGATGGTAAACTATTGTTCGAATCCTGTGTAAACCTAGAATTATCGTTAGCTCGGTGAAGAGTTTAAACCCAAATTGGCTGCCTTGGTCTTTCGTTATTTCAAGGGGTACGCCAAACCTTGATATATATATTGCTCGATAGATATCTTAGAAATTGTTGCAGCTGCCATCTCTGGGGTAAGCCTCCGGCCAAGGAGTAAACCTGTCAACGATGGTTAATAAGAACTGGTTGCCTTCTGATGGTGGAAGCGGCCCGACTAAATCCATGTGTATATGCTGGAAGCGTTTTGCTGGAAGACTTAATTTGCCATGCGGTGATTTATTATGTTGAATAAATTTAGCTTTCTGACATGACAAATAGTTTGTTACCCAATTTGTCACCTCAAAATTCAAATTTGGGCAAAAATAACGCGAAGCAAAAGTTTTCGAGATGCTGTTGAGGAATGTATACGCGATGAATACCAGTTGAACTTTCGCAATATAATTCATGACCAATTTACAAGTTCAAGTTTGTATTTGGTACTTGTTGGACGAGATTTATTGATCAGAGTCTTTAGTTCATCGTCCGTATGCTGTAACTCTGATATCTTTTGCAGTTCAGGGATTTTACATATCCCAGGGCGTGACAAAGTGTCTGCGATTACATTTTGCTTACCTGAAATGTGTCTTATGTCTGTTTTTAACTGTGATTTAACATCAGACATCGTTTTTGAGTTTATCGCGTGTATTGGTGGTTTATCGTCTGTGTAGACAGTGAAAATTCTTCCTTCTACAAAATATCGAAATTGTTTAATGACTAAGTATATAGCTAGCAGTTCTCTGTCGAAGGCGGAATACTTAATTTCACTTATTGTTAGCTTATTTAAAAAGAACGCTAATGTTTCCCATGCACTACTTTTATTAAATTGTTAAATCACTGCTACTACGGCAATGTTCGATGCGTCACATGTGATGTTGAAAAAGGTATTTTCAATGGGATGTGCCAATAAAGTTGTATTAGCAAGCGCGCTTTTGACTATGATGAATGCTTCTTTACATTCATCTGGCCAAATTTATTTCTGCGTATTTGGTCTTTTTAACAAAGTGGTCAATTGTGCGAGAATTGGTGTTAGAAATTCAACTAAACGTGGAATGAAGCGATGATAATAATTCACCATTCCGACGAATTTTTGAATAGATTTTATTGAGGTAGGTTGCGGGTAGTTATGGCTACTACGCGCTCCTGCGAAGTTTTAGTATCATCTTTAGATATATGGTGGCTGAGGAATTCTAAATGTGTAACACCGAAAACGCACTTGGATGTCTTTATTTTGATATCGTAATCAGCAAGTCGTTGTAATACTTGCTGCAAATGACATTTGTGTTCCTCCTCAGTTTTACTTGCCACTTAAATGTTGTCAACGTAGACGTAAATGAAATCAAAATCATGAAAATTTTGAGCAGCATTCCGAAGACCAAAAGGCATTCGTTGGTATTCAATTAAGCCAAATGGAGTAGTAATTGCCGTTTTAGGTACGTCGTCGGTTGCTACATGTTTTGCGTGGTATGCTCCGAATAAGTCAATTTTTGTAAAAACTGTGCACCCATTTATAGATGCACTGTAAATTTGTGAATATGTGGTATCGAATAACGATCCGATTCCGTAATTGCGTTTAGTCGATGGTAATCCACATGGACGCCAATCTGTGTTGTCTCTCTTTGGAACCATGAGGAGTGGAGAGGAAACCGGAGAAGACGATGGTTTGCATAGGCCTTATTCAACCATATGCGGAAATTCGTTATACGCTGCCTTATGTTTTTTTAGATCCAGTCGACGTGGTTTTGCATACGGGAGTTGACCTTTTGTATTAATATGATGAACCACGTTATGTTTGACCGGGATGTTGTAGTTTGGAGATTCTTCAAGTGACGGAAATTTCTTTAATAATTGCCCATACCCAGTCTCAACCATTAAATGTTTTGGTGTAGAATTGTTGACGGAAACTGTAACTATCACTAGTTTTCAAGATTATTTTGATGTAGTTTCCATTCATCACCTTTTCATTAAATTGATCAGGACAATTTGATTCTTTAACTAATTTGATGTTGCCTTCCAAAAAGGGGCTAGTGACTTTTGTATAAGATCGTGTTAACTTCTGACTCCTTTGGAATGGATATGAAATATCCTTTTCTTTTTTACTCAGTTGAGTTTTATTATTTTTTCCTAACATATCTTGAGATTGGTTGGAATAATTATAGTAAAGCAATAATTGGTCTACCCCAGAAACCGTGAGACCGATCTCCAAAGAAAGTGGATTTCACTGAACATCAGGTATACCACCTGGGGAATTTTTTTCTTGTATGTTTCACTCATTGCGTTTTTTAGTGTATTGATTGTACTCGCCTCTAGTATTTAGCCGATGAGTATTCCATTGTTGCCTGGATGTTACCATGTGGAGGTATACTAGACACATTTGTTACTACGTAGTTACAAAGTTGGAATATAAACCATGGTAGTCATGGCTATAGACAATTAACCCCTACCCTATTGAGACACACCCAATACCCAAAGACAGAATATAATATACAAAGATGTTTTGCAAAAAAAAATTACTAAATTACTGCCTGAAAACTTAAGATATTTGACGGAACGATTTAAGTTAGCTAAGATCATAATTGGTTCAAACGTATCTTGCTATTGTCGGATAATTAGTAAGGGGCCAAAAAACTAACGAAATGACGACACTGATGATTACCTAAGCGAAGATTAAAATGTTTCCCTATTTTACTTTGTTCACCGCTTCCTAATAAATTTTTTTTTGTAAATTTTATAGAGGTAAGTGACGAAGTGTTAACATTTGAATTTTTTTACAGAGAACAAGAACCACCTCTCTTCAAATTTTTGCATTTTTGGTTTTGAAACTGTTGAATATAATCTCATGAGTTTTCTCAAAATGTTCAGTAAATTTAAGGATATTGTCAATATGAGACCCAAATAATTATAAATATCAATTCTTTCAATTTTGCTACATTTATCATTGTAAGTTCAAATAAGTTTATTGGACTGAATGATAAGTGAAATCTTCGGAAAAATTATTACAAAAATCATAAATGAGTATCCACATTTAGGTAAAGAAATTGCGTTAACTTTTTCAAAGCCGGAAGGTAACACATCAGAACTGAGACTGAGATTAAAAATACAGCGGATTGAGCAATTAACTAACGACCCGGTATTTTTTATTTCTTTAATAATGCTTAGAATTTTGGCTGGCAAAATAGGAGAGAAAAATCAGTTAGAAGACTCAAACAAATCATAAAACATCAAATGATTAACAGTATCTGAGCTACACATTCAAGTTCCAATGTGATCACTTTTCAATATTTCTGGAAACAAAACAAGAGTTTCTAAAGTATCCACATTTTTGGAGGACTTAAAAAATATCATGGCGATATTACAACCCATATTATTTCATTTGTATTGCTCCATAAACAAAAATAATCAAACGACCAATCAAAATAATCAAATCGAGTCTTTGTTGGTAGTATTTCGATAGAAATCCTAAATTATTGTTGACAACAATGGGTTGTTAAGTATTAGGTCAGGAATGTTGCCGAATATGTTTGAAGTGCCACTGAATTACATTGAAATTGCTTCTTAACTAATGATAGACGACGGTATGATCATTTTAATATACGGCCAGAACTTGAAGGAGTTTTCGCTAGAATTAAGATTCCCGGTGGTCACCTAGTTAAAGCGTGCAGGTAAAATTGCCCCTTATTCCTTCATCCTATATATACGATTATTATTTCAATTATGAAATAAGTATATTACACATACCCGACACATATATTTATGTTGTATATAATATGCTACACTTGATCTCATGTTTCGAAAATAAAAATCATCATTCCAATTTTATTTCGAAGCATTTTCTTCTTCATCTTCAACCTCGCTTTGTATTTATGTTTTATATATACATTTATATTGTTAAGACAACATTCGCAAGAATTCACGATCTAAACAAGGAAAAGGAATGTATGGGGGCACTTTAATTGATTCAAGTCATGTTTCGCACATGTAACACAAAATTAAAATCGAAATCGAAATTTATGTGATTTCATAAAATGTCTGTTTGACTCTCTGTTGGCTGTTTTAGCGAGAGATGCCATATAAATTGTGATTTATTCAAACAAAAATTTTTATGTGTATATACGCGATGACGGTATTTTGATGGTGCGCACACAAAACTAATCGCCCCGAAGGCGGATGAAATTGATCGCGTAAATTTTTTATTTTTTTTTTATTTATAATAATAGTAATAATGATAGTAATAGTAATAATAATATGTTATACTGATTGATTGTCACAAATTATAAATTAATTTCTTATATACATAGTTTATTATTGTTAAGTGAAAGTGATTTTTCTTTTGTGTGTAATTTGTGTTTTTAACACCAACGCCAAAAAAATAAAAAATAAAAAATTATATGATGACAATAATATGCATGGTTTATGGTTTATGCAATCGCGAAATATTGTTATACGAGTGTGACTTGGTGCTTGATTGATAAAATAGAAAATTACAATAATTTTCTTATAATTTGTTTTGAAAAGTGTTAAATTATAATTATAAGGAAATATTTGCAAATATACTGTTGAGTGTAGGCTGTGTAGGTTTTATGAAGGTCAAATCAAAGGTTATATATATTTTAAAGTCGAGACAGCATTATAACGATTTACTATTATTAATAAAATTGCATAAGAGAATTGATTTTGTGAAAACTGTAGAATGCAGTTTTAAAAAATGTTTCTATTGGGCACTCTTTTATTTGAAAGCTAGTTACGTTGTGCCACCAATTTTAATTTTAATTTTAACTGTTTTGGTCCATATCTTTTGTGATCGAATTTAAAGAAAAGTTTATTGTCTCAGATTTTGTCTCTAAACTTAGCCTGAATAAACTAGGAATATCTAATATTCGTAAAGAAACACTTTGGCAATGTCTAGAAAAAGTATACTCGGCCAAAAACCACGATAAGTCGCTGATCTACGTAAAGATAAAATCCTCTTTGCAGCAACAATTTTCTCCGCCATAAGATGATACATTTCGATACCAGGAGAATCCTGGTACTTCTGATATAACAGTTAATAAGGAATAATAAAAACAAACGAAAAAAATCAGAATAAATAACTTATCAGTTTGTGTGTCGTCAACAATTGGTTTAAGTACATAAATTGCAGACTTCAAAATATCCTTCTCTTATTGATTATGTTACCGTTTCAGCTGGTGACAGAAAATTCCAACATAAAAACATAAAGTTGCCAATGGCCATGGTTCATTGGCCATTAGAATTTCACCTGCAACATTTGCCACGAGGAGGTAATAAAAGCTATATAAAAACTATTTAGCAGTGTTCGTTTGTTTCGAAATAGAGGCAGTTTAAACGCTTCGCAACGAATCAAGGTCATTGTTTGGGCCTCTTGCGCGACTGTGGTTCCAACTTTATAGTAGCTTCAAAAATTATGAAGAACGATTTGATTACTGCATTAAATCAACTACCCGCAAACGTGGCAGAGTAGCTTTCAAAAGATGGCCCCCTATGGAATTATATACCATCAAAGACACCACAAATTAGTGGACTATGGGAAGCGGAACTAAGTCCTTAAAGCATCATCAATGCAGGGTAATTGGAGAAAAGCATCTAACATTTGAAGAGATGATTTGTCAAACAGAATCATGCCTTAACTCACGATCACTTGTTCCACTATCAAATGACTTTTCAATACTAGCACCGGGATATTTTCTGATCGAAGAACCGCTCCTAATTGTACCAGAACAAACCCATCTAAATAAAAAAAATCAAGTATTTAACACGATGGAGACTTTTGCAGAAAATTACACAAGAATTCAGGAAGATCTGGCTAACTCAATACTTAGTGCTATTACAGAAGCGAAGTAAATGGAATAAAAAAGAACCAAATACAGCAAAGGACAAGATTGTACTTATTAAAGACGATGAGCTGCCTCCTAAAAAATGGCCTCTAGGAAGAATTTATGAATTTTACAGTGATAAGGATGGTTTTGTTATAAAACTGTTCATCAACTGAGCATGTTAAATACTATGAATCTATTATTATACAGATGAAATCACTCTACAAAGAATTAAATAAAACAATTTATACCCTAAACAATTTAGGCAGGAAAAAAATCACCCAAAAAAGACGCCTTTCGATTTTGTAGGTGTTTTTGCCAACGAATTATTCGGAGTACTAGATCAAAGAGGAGGAGAAGCTTACAGAGAAAGCATAGTACATTTAAATACGAACCGGCAGCATCATAAAGAATTATTACAAAACCAGATGTCGATACTAGAATCAACTATCAACGTCATTAAACACACTAATTAAGAAACAACCTAGACATTTGAGGCAAACAATCCAATTTTAACAACCACCCTGTTCCATGAGGAATTTACAGCTTGCCATAAACACTATGCTGGAAATCATAAAGCTACGAAACTTTCAAATATAATCAGCACCATTACAGAAGTTCATCAAGGCATCCTCGATCTGTTGATCGTATAACTCCACAACAAATTAGGGAAGTGACCAATCAAATCATCCCCAACTTAAAATTAAATCATTAAAATTAAAATCTATGCCATACCGAAGAGAAGATATATATAGAAGATAGATTTCGGTCTGAAGGAATTAAATTTTGATCGTTGTCATTTTTCGAAATTTGTAAAGCTACTGTGCGATGAGCTTCGTTTAAATGTTGCGTCCATTTCTGCCAATCTATTCCAGTGAAATTATATCTGATGCGTTGTTCGTCAATTCTGATTTGTTGTTCGTCTTTGTCAATTTTGTTTGTACCGCGTTCGATTTCGCCCACTCCTTGTACCACAATCTCAATTGCCCGGTGATCACTGTCGAAATGATAAGTTGGAATTTCTTGATTTAAATTTTGTTGAATTTTGATGCGTACGTCGACTACGGCCAAATCTATAAAATTACCGGAACGGATTATCGTTGGTTAGTCGCTTCAAAATAATTTGGCACGACACTACATGGCGTGGTCATTCATCCACCTATTTAGTCGATTTCCTCGTGAATTGTTCGCTGAATTTTCCCAATTCACGTGGCATGCATTCAAATCGCCTGCTAATATATAAAAATGGTTCGGGTTGTTTAAATTTAGATTGCAAAAAATTTTGTTCCATTCTTCCAGGAAATGTTCATCCTAAATGTGTGATGCATTGCCCGTACAATAAATTGAAATAAGGTAAATTTTATTGGCCGAAAATTTAATGTTAAGTAGAATAATGGCAATTTCAATCCCCTCCTGATTGCTAATTGCCTGCGGTTCGATAATTTTGTATTTTACACCCGATTTTATTAGTATGGCAGTACCCCCTCCCTGTTTTGCGTTGATTCGGTCGCGTCGTATTATGACGTAATTTTTATGTTTTTCATTTAATTTAGTCTCGTTGATCAAAAGGTAGTCCGGATGATGATTGTTCAAAAATTTTAACAGATTTAATATGCGTTGAACGCTAACAATCGAATTAACGTTCAACGAAATAATTTTGAATTTTGTTGAATTTTGCCGAAAATGTGGATTACATGATGCGATTGAATTATGACGATTTACAACTGTCCAATGATTTGTAATAGTTGCGAAATCTGTTCGTCCTGTTGCTCCATTATTTTAATCATTTTGTCAAAGCGTGTTGTTAAATTTTGTGTGACGATGTCGCTGTTCTCTTGCTGTTGCAGTTGTTGTTGATGTTGTTGTGGGATGGGTTCACCTCACATCACACCGGCAACTGTTCCGTTTTCTTTTGATACTTTAGTCGCAATAAAAAAATGTTGGCACTGCTTTGGCCGTCGTCTGTTGTCTCTTTCTTTCATCGATCCTTTTTTTAGGCGTACCAGCATCGATTGATAGACTGGACATCCTTTGTAAGACGCAGGGTGTGGCCGTACCGTTTGAAATTTTTAAATTGTATAATGTCATCGGATTTGCTAAGAGTTTGCCACTCAATTTTTTGGTGATTCAGATGCTTAGTATGGTAAACTAAATTTAGTGGAGTGCTCGGTGCAAATTGAACTATTTTGAAGGTCAACAACTTTTTGTATTGGCCCGTTCGTTTTGATCTCATCTGTATTGTTTTAAAAATTTCAATTTGTTCATGTACGGTCTTAATGTACGTCTTCAGTTCATTGAGGTCTTCGGTCTCCGTTAGTCCTCGTAATGATTTCGGTTTTAATTCTTTTGGCGTGTATGTGTAGAATTTAGTGTTAACTTCGTCGAATATTGTCTTGAGCGCGTTATAGTTTTGTAGTGAGTCTGTCGTCAACGTATGTTTATTTGAGTTGATCCGTTTAATTAAAAAGTTTCCTATATTTATCCCTTTGGCGAGGTGGTCGTCGACCTTTTGGTTTCGTTGTTGTTGTTGTTGTTGTTGTTGTTGCAGTAGAAATTGGTGCATCTATCACCGATGTCGATGGATTAAAATTGTTTTTATTATTATTGTTGCTGTTATTACTGCGTTTATGTGGACATTTTTCTTCGTCATATTATTATTATTATATTTGCTATAATTGGTCGTGTTATTAATGTATTAATGCTGTTTTGAGCTTTGCATTTTTAGTCCTAACTTTTTTTTTTTTGATGATTTCGAAATTATTCATATTTTCGTCGTCGTCATCGTTGTTGAGTGACTGCTCACAGATCATGAGAGCAGCTTCACCTTCTTGGATCTCTTCGATGAGACGAGCGAATGGATTTTTTGATAGGATCGTTATATTGTTGTTATTATTCTTAGTAGACGTAATACTGGCAGAATTTTATTTACCAAGGAAGGTTCTAGTTAAGCCTACTTATTTTATCAATGCAGCATTTAAAACCAAATTTGTGCCCAGTTTGTGGAAAATTATAGACCAATTTCGTTGTTGCCAGTTATGTCTAAACTCTTTGAGAAAATATTGATTAAAATGTTAAATCCGATAATCGAAAGGAATAACTTAATCCCAAATCATCAGTTCGGATTTCGTCGTCAACACTCAACAATACAACAAGTACACAGATTAATCAATGTAATTGAGGAAACACTTGCAGAGAAAAATATCTGCTTCCCGATATTTTCAGATGTGGCGCAAGCTTTTGATAAGGTTTGGCATGAAGGACTTAATCATAAGTTAAGAAACCTCTTACCAATGCAATTCGCTAAAATACTGGAATCATACTTGAAAGATAGATTCTTTAGGATTAAATTGGCCGAAACTTATTCTGAATTAAAAGGAATAAAAGCAGGTGTACCACAGGGCAGTGTATTAGGACCGATTTTATATTTACTATACACGCATGATCTACCTGAATTAGAAAACCATACAGTGGCGACTTTTGCTGAGGACACTGCGATCCTAGCTGTTGGAAAAAGCAACGAAGAATCAACACAAAAATTACAATCAGTTATCTCCGACGTATATAAATGGACTAAAAGATGGCAAATTAAGCTAAACGAGTTAAACATATACCTGTTTCAATAAATCGAGAAAAAATACCGTATGCGAGCACAGCTAAGTATCTAGGCATGACCCTGGATGCTAAACTTAGATGGAAGGTACACGTTGAAAAGAAAAATGAAAAACTAAAACTAAAATATAGAAAAATGCATTGGCTGATAGGCAGACACTCTTCTCTATCATCATACAATAAGCTGCTACTTTATAAGCAAATACTGAAACCAATATGGATTTATGGTATTGAATTTTAGCGTTGTACAAAACCCAGCAACGTACAAAGGTTTCAGAACAGTGGACTAAGGAACATCGTCGATGCACCATGGTACGTCAGGAATAGTCATCTACATAGAGACCTTATAGTGGACCTCGTGTCAATTGAAATTAAAAAAAATGCAAGGAAACACGAATAAAAACTTCAGCAACATGTGAATATAGAGGCAATTTAGCTGTTAACCAACACCAATATTATACGTATAGCCTTCCCTTGTCAAAATAAAAAGATTGCTATGATACCTCTTTATAATATTGTGACCTCGCCGTTTTTATCATCGTCACTTGATTGTCATGTAAAACACTTTCCATGTCATCCAACTATAGATGAATGTGTGCATGCGTGTACATAAAATTAAATCATCAAACTAGTTGATCGAATTTTGTTTTTGTGTTCAAAGCAAAATTATGTCCATATTTCCGCTTATATCTAACCAGCCACTTAGTATTATATACATCATCATTTTTGTGTCAGATTTTTTTTCTTGTAAATAGCAAAGGAAATTGCTAATTTTAAAATCAAATCTTATAACGATATATGATATATAAATGTCATAAAAGTGGTAATTTAATTCAAAAATAATTTAATTCGTCTTTTTAGTTTTCTTATTACTTGCACATACGTAGCACAGTGATAGTTGTTAGTAGGTTTCTTAGAGACAATTTCTTTGTTTCGTATACATCAACATTTCTCCAAGTCAATATATTTTTTAATTGAAATCTTGTTTTGTTATCAATTTATGTATAATGCCTGCATTATAAAATAACCCTATCGCACCATTGATGAATTCGCGTGGATGCCATCTTTAAGTCATCATAAACACTGTGTGAAAATACTTTGCACATAAAAACAAAGAAACTGTTAGAATTCGAAGCTCATTAAAATTTAATGAATTCAGTAAAAAAAATTGTTTCTTCCATTGCATTATGAATTATTTATTTATTTTTTTTTTTTTGTGTGCGTGTGTAGCTGACTATTATTATAGATAGATATATAAGATGTAACTCATCTATATAGGAAATTTTCTAGAAAATTTAATCGGTGAAATACCATAGAAATGCGAGTTTTCTGTATAATTGATATTATGTGTGTAATACCTATCTGGGAGCATTATGATTAGCATATTTTGTGATGTGTGATCGATGTGGAAATTGTTGTAATTATTTATGTGGCTGGTTTCGGAAAAAATGTTTGGTTTTATATTATCAAGATACGTGGAAAAAGATTAACATAACTTCCAAAAACAAAAGTTAATTCGGGGAGTGTGGAACTGATAATTTGTTCACGTGGCAAGGGGTTAAATTTTGAGGTTGATTTCATTATGTCGTATTTTAAGAGAGCGGAATTGAACCCAAATTACACTGAAAACATTAAGGGTTGTAATAAATCTTGTTGAAAAGGTGTAATGTCTTTAGATAATGTTGTGGATGTTTTATCCACAAAATAAAATATTTATTATTATCAAATAATTAACTTAAAGCTTTTATAAATATGAGGTTTTTATTACATATGTCTTGTTTTGTTTCCCTACAAACACTCATCTCCCTTCCCTACTTAATAGGCCGAATCATTTTCCTTGCTAGTACAGGCTGGCTGGAGCAAACCTGTATTCGATCATCTTCGATTCGGCTGCAAAACAGATTGTTTTCAAACAGCTTTCTGCTGAAGATCTAATAAAGTAAATATCACCGATATTTCTTACTTAACTGGTGACTTCTATAAACACTCATGGATGACATGTCGAGCTCCAGTTTGAACCATAGTGTCAAATTTAGACAACAGTCAAACAAACTAGTCAACACTACAGAAAAAATTAATAGTTAATTAATAATTATATCAGTCTGCAAACAGCCAAGTAATCCCGTTCAATCAGTACACCTGCGCATAAATATCTAGACATTGGTTAAATCCGAGACGGTAGCCATCGAATATATAACGGGTTTTCGAATAAGAGGTTTCATTTTGATTCAACTTCAAGAAATCAATTTCATTGTAAAGGGGAAGGTATGCCATTAACATTTGAAAACAATACTAGCCAAATGCCTACCACGATTACGTTTGCAACACCATACCCTTTTTATGAAATTTTCCAGGACCATTTCGCAGATTTGCACCAGTATGTCCTCGATAACTTCACGAATTCCATCTTTAAGGTCTTGAATCGATTGTGGGGCTTTGACATAGACTTTATCTTTCACGTGGCCCTAAAGAAAAAAGTCTAAAAATCACAAGATCTCACAAGGTGGCCAATTGTGAAAAAAAATAAATAAATAAATATCAGGTTTGTACCTCTTCTGCACTATCATTTCCTAACAAATCACTAGAATCAGATTCTTCAAGTTGGTAGATTTCTTCTGCAGCTTGACGTAAATCGGAGCGTCAGTTTAAGAGGGTCAGTTTAAATGAAGAATGAGTTTAAGAGAAGTTCCCATTCCCTTTTTGGTTTAGCATATAGTATAACAAATCCTGGTTTAGAGAATAATGCCATGTGAAACAAGGTTGCCCAATTTTCCTTGGACCAGCATTATAAATTGAGACGGCATGTAGAATATGAGATGGTCCACGTCGGTGTATATGTCCTCAATAACTGATTAGATGAACCTTAAGACGGTTGGTAATGGTTTTGCCATGTAATATGTCTTTAACTTTAAATCTACCAAGAGTGAGTTTGTTGGTGCTACACTCCAGTAATTTTCTTAAAAAGAAATGCTCATATCTTCTTAAACGTCAACAGTTTGCGTACGTAAGTGCAGCAGTCTTCAAACCATAAGTTATTAAAGGGACTATAGAAACATTATACATGGTACGGACTGTATTAAAAGGCACTTTATTTTTCTTAATAAAATCTTGCATCACCCTTGTGACGACAAGCGCTTGTTGACAGCGAGTACGGATAGTTTGGGGTCGACTCAAACTTAAAGTTAAATAAGTGCCGAGATAACGCATTATTTTTAACAGTAGTGAAAGAAACTCCAGCTAAAGTAATGTTAGGTGGAGGGCAGGATAAAGGAGTTGGATCCCTAATAAGTGAAGTACATTTAAGTGGATTTATTTTTAAACCTCCGTCACCTAAACATTTCACTTGTTCAAGGGGGATAGGTTCCAAGTTAATCAGATCACGGGTGATAAGTACATAATCGAAATAATCAAAATAAACCAATGAGTTTACAAAAGAGTCAACCAACAGAATCCTTTAGTCATCAAGTCAGAGGTGGTATATCTTATGCACAGGTGGCTGCGACAGGAAAGGTCAGCTCAGGACCAGTGTTGAACCCTACACATTCGAATAGTCTGATGGAAATGATGCAGAATGTTTCGAATGCCATAAGCAACCTTTCTGAAAGGCTACAAAGATTAGAGCAGGGCAAGTTTGCCTTATTATTCTAATTATTTCTCCCAAAATGATGTAACAAGAAAAATGTAGAATTGCTACATGGAATGCCAACGGTATTAAAAATAAAAAACATGAAATTGAAGCCATTTTACAAATGCAAAATATCGCTGTGTGTCTGATATCTGAAACCCACTGAACAAGACAATCTTACTTAAAAATTCAGGGTTACCAACGTTTCGAAACAATTCATCCGGATAACCAAGCAAGAGGTGGAACCACTGTTATAATAAAAAATTATATTAAACACCATGAATGCCAGCATTATCAATCACCTAAAACCTAGCTTACAGTAGTAGAAATTACATCTACCAAGCTACGCTTTTAGCTCGGAGCGGTATATTTTCCACCTAGATACAACCTGAAGAAATCAAACTACTTGAATATCCTACAACATTTCAATGGTATATTTATATAAGAGGTGTAACGAACTAAAAAATGCAATAAATGAAATGGGATGTAACATACATTCCACTGGCAAGCCGACATATTGGCCTATGGATGCAGTCAAAACTCCTGATCTACTGGATTTCTTTATACAAAAACAATTTTCATTAAATTTTATTGAAGTAGAGCATAATTCAAATATGGTCTCTGATCATTCTGCAGTGATACTTACCATAAGCGACAAGATAATTAGGAAAGAAACAAAACCAACTCTTGTCAATAAAACAACTGACAGGGTTAGCTTCAGATCTGAATTAGAAAACAATATTAATCTACAAACACGATTAGAAACGGTAACGGAACTAGAGGAAGAGGTTGAAAACTTCACAAATATCATTCAATTAGCCGCGTGGAATAACACTAGAGAAACAGCATCCAAAACTACTGGTTAAAGCTACCCAAGAGAAATCAGGAACCTGGTCTTAGCAAAAAGGAAAGTTAGGAAAAAATGTCAACAAACGAGGAGTCCATCGGACAAGACGATCCTAAATAACAAATCACAGCAGCTTAAGCGAGAAATTCAGAAATTAAATGAAAAATCGTTTTCTTCGTTTCTTGGAAAGTTGACGGCTGATGAAAATACAGACTACTCATTATGGAAGGCAACTAAAAGAATGAAAACCCTAATCATGCAGATCCCTCCTATTAAGCGAAGTGATGGCTCGTGGGCCAGGGATAACAAATCAAAAGCTGAAGTGTTTGCTGATCCCCTGGTTGGTATTTTCCAACCGAATGAGACCGAATCAGATATTATAATCGAAAATGAAAGCAACGAATATGGGGGCAGAATCCCTCTAATAACCCTGAAAGAAGTTAATAGGGAAATAAAATTCAATCTGAAGACCGGAAAGCCTCCTGGATATGATCTTTTAACAGGAGAAGTTCTAAAGCAATTACCAAAGAAAGATATTGTCCAACTTACCCATTTGTTTAATGCTGTTATTAGATTACGGCATGTTCTTTCCGTCTGGAAAGTTGCAGAAGTTATTATGCTACCGAAACCAGGTAAACCGCCAAATGAAGCTCCATCATATCGTTTGATATCCCTGCTTCCTATCATCTCAAAGCTAATGGAGGGACTTCTTCTGATATGTTGATTTTCTGGAGTCGTACTTATCTGAAAGACTTTTCAGAGTAAGATAAGAAGATGAGTATTCTGAACTGAGAGAGGTAAGGGCAGGAGCCCCACAAGGCAGTGTTCTGGGTCCACTCCTATATCTACTTTATACAAGTGATATACCACAGTCCGATCAAGTAAGCATAGCAACGTTTGCTGATGACACTAGCAACAGCGCAAACTGTCGAAGAGGCGGCAAATAAACTTCAATATACAAGTGAAGAAATTCACCAGCGGACCAAGCGATATAAAATCAAACTTAGTGAACTAAAATCTGCACATGTCAACTTTACGAACAAACTATTGGTTAATCTGCCGCCAATCAGCATAAATGATGTCATGGTGCCATACAAGAACTCCGTCAAAAACTTGGGTATGATATTGGATGTTAAGCTCAAATGGAAAGAGCCTGTGAAGAAGAAAAGAAAGGAGCTTGATCTTAAATATAGACAATTGTACTGGCTAATTGGACGAAGGTCAAAATTAAGCTCATACAACAAAATATTGATTTACAATCAAATCCTAAAACCGGTCTAGCTATATGGTATCCAGCTTTGGGGCTGTACTAAAAATGCTAACATCAAACATATACAAAACTTCCAGTATAAGGTACTTCGGATTATAGTTAATGCACCCTGGTACATTCGTAATAAGGATTTGCATCGAGATTTGGGGATACCGGATGTAAAACATGAAATAAAAAGATTTGCAACGAACCATGAATCAAAGCTATTGCAACATGTTAATGCGGAAGCTTGTCAGCTACTGGATAATGAAAACTTGGTTAGAAGACTAAAGCAAACCAAACCCTTCGAGCTCGTCAGTATGTGAGCAGCTCAATAAATAATTCAAAAAAAAAAAAAAAAAAAAATGTGATAAGTTTTTAAACCATAAAATGTAAGATTTAACACCTTGGATGTACCTCCTTAAATCCAATAATTATCAAATTTATAGTAAGGCCATCAAAGGTAACTTATGTGGTATCACACTTTAAAAAGTGAATGCAGTTCTGTTTTTAAAATGTAATTTGGTCCACTCCCAAAAATCTTGTGACAATTTTGTATTTTGTCATGAAGCAAATTTATTTGAATATTATATGAACACAAAAATTAACCAAGGTGCTGCTTAATCAAAGCCAATTATATAAGTGACTTAAATAGATCATGGTTGCGCGTTACCAAAAATAACAAACTGAAATTTATCTCTTTTGCAAAAGAGGAAATTTAATTTTTTTTTATTATTTGATTTGATTTGATTTGATTTGTAAATTAACCGAAGCACAATTTTTTTTTTTTAGTTTTTTTGCTGTGTAAAATTTTAGAAGGTCTTTATGTGTTAAAAATCTAATCAACTAAATCAATGATCTAAACACAACAAAATGTGTATAATAAATTTATAAAAAAAAAATAGTCTCATTTCTTCACCATTCACCCAGGCCATTCGTTCGATGTTGTGAATTTAAGCAAAAAAAAAAAAAAAATCGCGAAATATTTATTCAACCGGCCTTCAGACTAACGGTTATCTAAACGTCTAGAAAAAATAAATATTTATAATGAAATCTTACTAAGATATCATAATATCGGTATAATATACAGGAGCTTTGCCCTTGCCAATATATGACAGATCTGAGATTAATAGTTTTAATTGATAATTTTTTTGTGTTAAAGTATCTTTCGCGTGCATATTGATTGATTTTATAAATTTTATGTAAGGAAATTCGATTTGTTATAAACTTGTTTAAAGCAGTAATTAACGTTATAATGAAATGTTTTGATTGAAACATTCATACGGCCCGATATATCATCGAGCTGTTCATGGTTTATTAGTTTTTTGATAAGGACACGGAACTGTAACGTTTCAACATCCATTTTTTCTATTAGACCTAATTGGGTGGGGATATGGTGAAACTTTTTAATTGAATATCAAGATATATACCTGCTTCTACAACTTAACGTTTTCGTTAAGAAAACGGTAATAATATTATGGCATTTAATCAATTAATCAATTCTTAAAACGTTTTATAATTAGTAATGCGCCGATGATATGGAACTTAGTAGATTTTACAGCAGATTTGTAAAGTTCATCAAAATGCATTGACCCTGGAGGAGAAAGTGGCGTATTGTGGTATTATGTGCGCGTTCTTTAAGGTAGACCACAAATACAAATTACTTCAAAGTCGTCGACTTTCAATTTATCACATTCGTGAATATCAATATTCAGGTTTTTGTAGAACACTCTGTCATTTGACTCGAGATTTTCACAATATCAATTAACTCGATTGCCTTTATGATATAACTCTGTTTCGTGAGCGCAACGGCTCCAATTAGAAGTTAAAAGTCAATTTAATTATTTGGACCTAAATTCTTTATTTACAATATCCAAACTTCACACTTCAAGAAATATTTTTATCTTTACGTTGGTTTTCTTTTAAGACAGGTTTTGAAGAAGACTAAAATGTGGTGTTAAATGAAAAGTAACTTTTTTTGAAATTGGTTTCGAATTAGAGTTAGCCTTTTCTATTGACATAGGTAATTTAGACCTAAGTTGTGATGCAATTTGTTGATTATTCCACTGATTCTCGAGATAACAGGGTTTAAGTTGTTTTAAATTAATTTCAATGACAAATGACTTTTCCGCACGACTAATAACCAAATATGGACCGGTGTAAGGAGGTTGTAAAGATTTTCTCACAGAATCGGTTCTTAGAAACACGTGAGAACACGAATTCAAATCTTTGCTGATGAAATTTTTTTCAGAGCAATGTTTGGTTGCTGGTGAAGGCCTAATTCCATCAAAATGATGTTTTAAAAATTTTTCTTGTCGAAAAATTGACTCGCAAAGAAGTTCCGAATACTAATTCAGCTGAAGTGACGTGTAGCTCCTCGCTATAAGTAGTCCTTAGGCTAAGCATAATTGAAGGATGAATTCTAGTCCAATCTGTGCGATTATGACACATAATGGCAGATTTCATGATACGGTGCCATTGTTCGATCATGTCATTACATTTTGAGTTATAAGCACTTGTTCTTTTTCTCTCGAATCCAAGTAATTTAGATAGTTCTGAAAAAAATTGGTCTGTTACAATAGACACTAGAACACCGAAACGAAATATTCAATTTGAATAAACAGCAAAAGCGACCGTTGCAGCAGAAATATCTGTGACTGGAATCGCCTCGGGTCAACGTGTGTATCGATCAATCATCGTAACACAATATCGCTGATCTTCAATAACCGGTAGCGGACCAATGATGTCGAGATGGATTTCCGAAAAACGATGAGAAGTTAATTTAAGCGTGCCCAGAGGTGATTTTGTGTGTTTCTATCACATGTGAAACCTCATGTTTAACGGAACTCAAACCAATTGTGTCTTTCGTAATTTCAATGAATTTTGAAAGAAGATTTGTAATCTTTCGGGCAAAATTCATTGAAAATTATAATTTTTTTTTTTTTTTGTAAATTGGATTTATTAATGTTGGATAAAGAATTAAGTTCTAATTTTGAAATATACCCGACCGAAAATAGATAGATTATCGGATCAATTATCCTCTGTCCTTGCAAATCGACCAAGAGTCCGGTTTGGTTTTAGAAAATCTGCATCAATTATAGCCTGCATCAATTATAGTGACATCCGCGATGATAAATTTCCAAACAAATTTATAAATTTCGTCTTAGGCAAAAATTTAACTTTAAATCGCAAGTTCCAAAAGCATTTACCCGAGGTCCGTTAGCCGCGAATAAACTGAATTTGGAATCGATCACTAAATTATTATACCAATTTTGCGGTACAACAAAAACATTGGCTCCGGTATCAATTAAAAACTTGTGTTTTGTACAAATGTCCGTGATTAGAAGATGACTCGAACCTGCTTCAACACTGTTAGTCGTCTCTTTATGATGAGTATTTAGTTTTTTGTATTTGCCGATTTTTGCATGTATTCGGCGTGTCTTTTGCAAGACGATACACATTTTAACGCCTTGTCTCCGAATTGCTGATGATAAAAACACATTTCTTTATCAAAATTTCTACTATTTGATTGCGACCTATTTCTTGAATTTTGTCTGATCGTATAGAAGAACGGGAACGAGAATTTATTTTCAAAACAGCCGAAATTTCAGAGAATAATTCTGTTTTCCACATTAAAAATTTTGCATTTAAATCCGTTTCCGAAAACGATGACGAATGATTTGTTGTAGAAGAGACGGAAACAGGATTGAAATTTTGCGGCTTAATATTTTCTGAATTTTTAATCAAATGGATCTGAGGCGTCGAGTTCTGTGCCACTTATAGAAAAATTGAAGTTACCAAAAACTACGAGTCTTGGAAGTTTGCTGTACAGCGTTACTTGGAGAACGAGGTTTTATGGAATTGCGTGACTGGTGAAAAAAACTGTTAGTCTGTTGCGTGTTTTGATAACGACGACGCTTGTAAATAACAGCTGATTCCATTAAAACCCAATTACTTCAGGACGTAAGGAAAGAAACCACCAAATCATCTGCAAATTTTAGTCAAAACGCTTTACATCATCAGGCGGATCAAAATTATAAAAATTCGAAAAACCAGAAGCATATAGTGATAAAAGTGCTACAATTGCAGAAAATACGACCATATAACTTGATTAAAAACAGGCTAAATTAACGTTTTTGGCGAAACACATTAATGAGAGTGATTGGTATTTTAACTCTGGTGCATCAGCACATACGGTATAAAGCTAAAATAACTTAAAAAATATCTCGACACCACCGATTACACCATTTGTCACGGCAGACAATGGAAAGTTGGAAGTTAGCGTATTGGAAACCCAATTTAGTTGGATGTTGTCGTCGGACATGATTTTTAATCATGACAAATGTATCGTGATTGATCCTGCTGATAGTGTTATTACTACCGGGATACGAGTTGTAATATATTGTAGTGATATTTATTGTACACACAGTCAAAAAGTAATGCTTGGAGTAAAATAATTGATTGGGAAGTTTGTTTGAAAGGAAAGCGAACAAGGCAATCATTTCCAATGAGTGTCACTAAATCGATACCATATGTGATGGTATACGTAGATGATTTTTCTTCGAAAATATTTTTTTACATTGTTGGAAAGCAAAGTCTGTAGTTTAAGAGCATTTGAGGAATTTTACGAACCTGGTTGTGAATCAGACAAATCGGGAAATTAAAATTATGCGATTTACTTAGTTTTTTAAGAATATGTGGAATACGACATCAAACAACTGCGCCCTATTTACCGGAAACAAAATGGCCTCGCTGAAATGATGAATAGAACCCTAGGTGAGAAAGCCGTTGTTTGTTAATAGAAGCTGGTTCGCCATAAAGTTTCTGGGCGGACCCAATCTCAACAGCAGCATATTTAACAAATCGGACACTAGAGCAGTCAAAATCCGATTCTAGAGGAAATATGGGATGGACGAAAACAGAGTCTTAGCCATTTGAAAGTTTTTGGAAATAAGTGGATGGTGGATATTCCGAAGGAGAAACGCAAAAAGTGTGATGCCAAATCGGAAGAATGCGTGATGCTTAGATATTACTACGAGTCTAAAGCTTATCGCATATATCATCCTGCCAAGAAAACAATCGTGAAGAGTCAAGATTTGTGTTATTGGAAGATAAACGAATTTCGGCATTGATTATGAGGAAACGTATACTCACACATCATCAAATGGATGCTGTGATGGCCTTTCAACAAGGTAAGTTAATAAATCAAGTTATTTAAATGTTATAACTGGAAGAGTATATATTAATGGCAAGTGAAAAAATCTGCAAGTTAAACAAGTCAATATATGGATTGAAGTAATGTAGCAGAGTTTGGAATGCAAAACTAGATAAAGTTTTAAGAAATGCTGGACTGAAAAAAATCAGATGTTGTCCATGCGTATATTACAGAGTTACCAATAATAAGATGCTTGTAGACGCAATCTATGTTGATGACATACTCATTTTGTCAAACGATCACTATTCAAAGATGCATTAGAAATCGTGCATGATCAAATTACTTACAGCCAAAGATATGGGTGACGCATACATATCTTGGGCATGCAAATAACACGTGATAGAGCTCAAGGCAAGCTTTGGTTAGACCAAGAGGTCTATGTGAATCAGGTACTGAAAAGATTTGATATGCAGGACTGCAACCCGGTTTCTACACCTTTAAACCCAAATCAAATGTTGACAACAATTATGTCGCCACAAGAGGAATCGTAGAGTAATGAAATGAAGAATAAACCATATCCGGAAGGGGCTGGAAGTTTGATGTTTTCAGCACAGGTAACGACACCCGACATTTGTCATGCTGTTGTTGTGCTCAGTAGATATAATAGTAATCCGTGAAAAGTGCACTGCGGACAGCAGCGAAACGTGTTATCATATGGGCTTGGAGCTCAATAATAATTAATAGTGTTGTAAATTGAATTAATGTCATTGCTTATGTCGCGTTGTAGTGTTATGCACATCCACTATGTATACAAATGCACTCATTATGTATTTACGTCATTATGTATAACCCCGCCATTTTGTATTAAAGAAAATATTTTTTTAATCTGTATAAAACAGAACCAACTGCGTCTTATTTTCTCTGCACATAAAGCCTAATTTCTGCAATATGCTTTAGGACCAGCACGTTACTTTTATCATAGGAAAAAAACTGTTGTATGCAAAAGTGTTTATTGTATCTTAGTTCAAAGACACTGAAAGCGATTTCAATGGATTTATTAGATTTGGGGTTTCTTTAAACAGTTATTATAGTTAATCTTGAAAATCGCTATTTTGAACAATGCTAATTATTACTAAAAGTCCCATTTTCATTTTTTTTCAGGTTTACCATCAATTCCAAACCTATGAACATATACAAAAGTAATGCAATAAGGAATCAAGATGTGTCAAATGTAACGGAAAATATCGTACAAAAGACTGCATACTACCAAAAAATGTGCAGGCCAAATGCGTTCACGGTGAAGAAAATCATAGAGTATGCTGTGTTGCTAGTGAATTGCAAAGCATCAAATTTATAAAATTGAATGAAAAAAATTCAAATTCACTTTAAATAAATATTTTGGTATGAGAAATGATTTCATCTTGGACAAATCATCACGATAATTAAGCAATTGATTAATAAGTTTTGATGCTAGTTGATCATCACATCCTACTTCAAGTAACATAAGCTTTGCATAAACAAAAATAATAAGCTTTTACCCAAACGTAATAAAAAAAAGATGTAATAAAAACAGATGTGAGAAACTGTAGACATGGTCGGATTAAATGCCTGCCCTTCACAAAGAGTACAATAATAATGATTCAAATGGTCAAAAAAAATTTGCAACAAATCAAATGTTCGGTGATCCGATCAAATGTTCGGTGATTAAAAGCCGCGAAACCCCATAAAAATGTGTAGAAGGAAAGAGTTGATAAGTGGTGACAGCATCTTTTCGGAAAATTAATTTAACTTCACGTATATTTTCATATCATCAGCATAAAATAAAACTTTAGAATTGGATAACCTTAGCTTAACATCGTTAATAAATATATTGAATAGTAAGGAACCTAGATGACTTCCCTGAGGAACCCCGGATGTTACTTCCCGCCAACTCGAATAACAATTGCCAATCTTCACAGATTGTTTGCGAACCCAAAGATAAGATCTTAACCACAACAACAAGTTTGAGTGAACACCGACTTCCTGCAATTTAGTTAAAAAATCTCATGGGAGATTCTATCAAATTCCTTTTCGAAGTCAGTAAACACTCAACCTGCGCACCGCCTTCAATCGAGTTAATTACAAATTGGATAAATTCAACGAGATTAGTAGCAGTTGAGCGACCCAGGAATCCATGTTGCTGGCTATAATAAGCCGACAGAATGAAAATCGGCCTATAATAAGCCACTAAAGATCTTTCTCCATCTTTGAAAACCGGAATAATATGCGAAGACTTCCAATGATCGGGAAAATAATCAATTTCTAGCGATCTGTTAAACAGCAGACCTAACGGCAAAGCCAGAGACTGTGCACATCTGCGTAAAATAGTTGCAGGGACAAGTTCAAGAGCAAAACAATGATTTGGTTTTAATTTCAACATATATAGTGGCGTATAGCATTGGTTTCGAAAGTAACTGATCCCAAATTGCCAACACCAACACTAGAATTAGAGGATTGATTTAAATTAAATGGTGGCGATGAGGTTTTAAAATTAGATGAGAATTGTGAGGAGAGCATTTCGCAAATATCGTGTACGCCTTCAGAGTCAGTGTTATCCAGTTTCATGCTGCGGTAATAACCGAAAGTACCCCTTTTTATATTGATGAAGGACCAAACATTTTTTGGCTCACTTTTTATCGCGGTCACTACATCATGAACATATTGGCGAAATTTTGTAAATATGATATTTTGTTGTCTCTTATTTGTTTGTTGTTTGCTTTTTCAATGCTCAAAGAAACGAATCGTTATGGTAATACTCACTATGGTAACACTTCATTACAGGGAAGGGGTATAAAACATAATGTTACATCCTCCTCCTCTGAAGCAAACTTCCGTGAAGAGATGCGACAGAAAAGTAAAAATTCTAAATTCATTATAAATGGAAAATAAAAGAATAAGAACCAACTAGCATGGTTGGTTTGCACGAGAATAGATAATTGAGTTTTTAAATCTCTACTTTTTCGTTCCACAGCATTAGCTTCAGGATGATAAACCTTTTGATCAATCCCCATACAACACATAACTTGTATAATTTAAGATGCAAACTGACTGCCATTATCACTTATTATCCGTCTGGGTAAACTATATCTGAAAGAAAACTCATCAATAAGATTTTTTGCATAATTTTCAGCGGTTATACTGTAGTAGCAGTATTTTCAACGATTAATATCCACTTATAATTGCACTGAAAGTCTACTAGTGGACAAAACAAATCTAGTGACAATATTTCAAATATTTGAGCCATTTCTGATGTTTGTACTAAACCGGCGGGTTTAAGGTTAGATACCTTGTATTTTTGACATTCCTGACACGATTTCACATAATCAGTTATTTGCTTACGCATAATTGTCCAATAAAATTTGTAGCCAATCTTGGTAATAGATCATTCGACACCATAATGTCTAGCGGTGGGAGCATCGTGATATTCTCCGATTATGGGTAAGGTATTTTTTTGTGGAACCACCAGCTGAGGTTCCTCAGAGTCTTGATCTGGATGAAAACGTTATAACACTCCCTTTTTCATGATATACCCTCTTGCAAACCGAGCAATTGGCGCAGTGGTTAAAGCTGCGGTGTTTGGGACGAGAGGTACCGGGTTCGAATCCCAACGGGGGAGGGTTGCAAAAGGGATTTTTTATCACGTGATGACGATGAACACAACTATGACCCCCCGTTGGAGTGCAGAATTCATGGGCCGAACCATCGTCCATGCCAGTACAGACTGGCTGGAGCAATGCAATGTGCAGATGGGTATTTGAAACGCGAACCTGTATTCGCGCGTCCTCGATTTGGCTAGTAATGGCGTAAAGTAGGACTTTAATTAACCGCGAAAGAAGTGGGTGAGCTTCGGCCCCAAAAACAGATTGCATAGATAAACAAACAAACAATACCCTCTTGCAACATATGTATTAGCATTCGGTATATTTTCTTCAAATTACCTTATTATTTTCAAAATATTGTCATCCTCTATTTGAGAGTTGCGCATAGCGGAAACACTTTTGGTTGGAAAATTTACTTGTATTGAACAGATTCAGCAATTATCAATATCAACACATAGTGGTCGGGACAGCGTATCCGCTATGACATTCGATTTTCCTGGCGTATATAATATTTGTGGACTAAAGGATTGTATGGCCACAGCCCACCGCGCTAAGCGACCAGTGGGATAAGGAATAGTCATCGGCCATTAAGAACCTGATGATCAGCTCCTAGAGTTACCTCCGAACCATTTAAATAACACCTGAACTATTTAAAAGCCCATACCACCGCCAACGCCTTACGTTTCGTGGTGCTGTGTTTCCGGTCTGCAGAAGTTAGAAGCCGACTGGCTTATTCAATTGGCTTTTCGTCCCACCATCTAATTGAAGTAAGACACTACCAAGTGCGTAATTACTTGCATCCGTTCTTCCAATATTGGGTTTCGTCTGCTTAACTGAAAACTGGCGGTGTACGCAGCAGCTGTTTTAATTGTAAAAACGACCCCATTTCCAAGAAATGGTTGAATAAACGACCCCATTTTTTTTTGTTAGGTCCGTTAAAGGTCGAGCACTATCTGCCAAATGTATACCATAAATTTGGTATACATTTTCTGTACCATGAACAAGTTTGAATGAATGTTTTCAGATGACGTAAATTCTTTGGCTCAGACATTTTAGCGATAGCTTCGATTTTCTCTGGATTGGGTAGAATACCATCTTTTGTCAGCAAGTGACCTAAAAATTTAATTTCAGAACGTAGGAAGGAACATTTGGTTCTATTGGCTTTAAGATTAAACTATGGCGAAGCTTTGCAAAAACTTGTTTTAAATCACCAATATGGGCGTCAAAAGATTCAGATATAATGATAATATCATTCAGATAGACGTTATCATTGAAACGTCGCAGGGACATTTTGTAAACCAAACGGCATTCGCTTGAATCTATACAACCCAAGTGGAGAAATAAATGCGGTTTTAACGCGATCGTCTACGTGCACAGCAATTTGATAATATCCGGCCCTCAAATCGATAGTTGACATGTAAAGGGATTTTTTTGACATGTGGGTCAAATCATCGATTCTCGGCATCGGATACTTATCAAGAAGAGTAATCATATATAATTTTCTGTAATCGATGCAGACACAAACTGAACCATCTGGTTTCGAAACCATAACCATCGGGGCTGTCCAAGGGCTTTCACATTCCTCGATTGTATCTGATTCTAATAACTAACTGAGTTCCGCATAACAATGGAAGCTTGATCAACTTCTTTAACTTCAGGATATTTCTGGTAATATGGACTAAGTTTCGATAACGCATTGTCTTCATATAAAAGAGGATGCAATACCTTTTTGTTCTGAAATTTTCAATTATTTTCTCCAAGTTCAGGATCAGTTGGGGAGATTTTATAAAATCAATACCAAGTAATGTTTTATGATTGGTGTTTTGTGGAGAAACAACCAATGACGTAGGAACTGATCTTCCCTAAACTTCTCTAATAAAATGTTGACATTTGTTTCCGAACCATCAGCTAACTTGACATTGATGTTATGAGATTCAAATAAGCAACCATTTTTTTTTCAAAATACAATACAAAGATGAAGATGAAATTGACAAATTTGCTGCCGTGTCAATAATGGCGATACCGTTAGCATTAAAAACTCCAATTTTAAAAATAGGTCTTGTTTGAGAAAGTAGCACTTTACCATCGGCTCCAAGCGCACTTAAGTAAACTTCCTCCATACCTAAAAAATCAAAGTTGATAGTTATGTTTAATTTATTTGGAGAATGCGAAACTGTTTGAACTTCACTCTTTATGGGTGTCTTTTTATTATTACAATTAGGACAATTTGTTCTAATCACCCTTTTTGTCCCACAAAAATAACAATAACTAGCGGTATTTTGACTATGATATTTCATTTCCCATGAGGTTTTGATTGCTAATCTCCTCAGTTCTTCCTTAAACTAAATTATTGGATGGAATGGATAAGCTAAAACTAGATATATTATACGTTTTGGATAATTTGTAATGCCATGATCTCTTTTTTTACTGTAATTGCAGAACTTATATTTTTCCTGAGATTTAAACGACGATGTAATCGAATTACCGACATCGAGAAAAAAACTTCTTGATCTTTCCTCGAATTCTAGAAGATAACAAACCATAGCACATGTCCAGTTTTTCTCAGTTAGATCGCCTTTCGGCAACCTACTAACCGTTGAACCTGTGAAACGAATAAATCCGTTTTCTGAGTCGCGCCTTGGCACATGGCAAAAGCTTCCCGATATATTTGATGCGGTTGTTTTATTTTACCAAAAGTGGTTTTTAACAGTTCTAACGCATCCTTAAACGTTTGCACTGTATGTTTTACCCCAATCCACCACGAGAGCATTCGCGTCGGACACCAGACCACATTCTTTGTAAACATTTACAATATCCACAAAACTATCAATGTCGCTACTTACGTGACCATCGAAACATGCAAAACACTTTACAAACGTTTCTGATTAAGCTTTAGTTGCCGTGGTACGATACATGATGCTGCCCAATAGTTGATTAATTCGATTCAATGAAAAGAACGAACTTTATTTTTAGATAATATTTAACAATCCTCAAAGAAACGAATCGTTATGGTAACACTCACTATGGTAAAACTTCATGGGTATAAAACATAATGTTACACTTTTACTTTGCACTTTTCTACATTAGGCCCGGGCAACTTTAAACAATTCATAGCCTGAAAAACGAACATTTTGGTTGCATTTTCTACGCAATCGATTCATTTTGTTTTAGGCCAAGCGTAAGTGTTTGTCAAACTATATAGTTTTATTCTTCCGGCGAAACTGACAAAACGGAATAAACTTTTCGATTCCAAAAAACACGGCATCATAAAATCTAGATATAGCATTATCTAAATCGCAATATTATCAAAAAAAAATTTAATCCTCAAAAATCGCCCTTATTGTAATCAAAAAATGACTTACACAAAATGACTGTACTTATAAATTAGGTTTTAACAAGAAATAGTTAATAAAATTGATTTATGGTGTTAATCGTTGTTAACTATAGACAACCAAGACTTTCGGTTAGTTCATATATCAATTCGAAGAAGTTACTTGATACCATAAATTAAATCCAGCAAAGGATCGCATAACTTAAAAATATTATTGATTTGATTTAAATCCAACGAAGAGATGGTATCAATGAAATGCGATTCAATGACGGAAAAAGCATTGTTTGGCAGCATAAAATTTGAGTAAGACGTCCAAGATACACTTAGTAAGTTAAAATTACCCAAAACTAACACAATTGTTCGATCATCAAAAAGCTCAGCAAGAGAACTAATGAATATATATATATATATATATATATATATATATATATATATATATATATATATATATATATATATATATATATATATATATATATATATATATATATATATATATATATATATATATATATATATATATATAAATATAATATACCCAACATATATGTAGTTACAAAATGCATATCAAATCAAACTCATTACCATCTGATAGTTTTTTTTTGTATATAAATTAACAAGACAATGAATACCCACGACACTGTGTATAATAATCTGACCACTATATTTATATGCATGCATATATGAAAAACATGAAGAAAATGATCTTAATAGATCTCCCATTTAAAAATAAAAAAAAATTCAAAGTAATTTCAAAACATTAAAAGTAAACTACAATTTTTTCTACGCTATTACTATTATTATTATTTTATGAATAGCCTCAGGCCTGGGCGTATGCCCTTCTAAAATATATATATATATATATATATATATATATATATATATATATATATATATATATATATATATATATATATATATATATATATATATATATATATATATATATATATATATATATATATATATATATATATATATATATATATATATATATATATATATATATATATATATAAACATCTAGTATATATATGCGCTTATAAAACTATTTGTATTTGTATGATTAGTTTATAGTCTCCACTTTTTTTCAACTTCTTGCTTTTATTATTTTATTTTTCAGTTAATACTGTACATATGCATGTCTTGTGCTAATATTTAAAGTAATTTTTCTTATTATTTTTTTGTTGTTGCTGATATTTAAATTTTGAAGTTAATACTACTTTTTTAGCTCTGCGCGCGATATGTATACGACTACATACCTCATATACCTTATATACACATGAGGTAGAAAAAATGGGGTAAGGAAAATTATTTCGTTAGCCACACAATAAATCGTAATCTTTACACCATATAAGCGTTCCAATAATAGTTATGTGATGTAACAATTTATATTCATACGATTCCAAGTGTGCGCCACAGATGAATATAAAATACAAAAAAAAAATAAAAATCGTGACCTACTAAATAATAAAAACCTAACAAATTCTTCGTCCATGAATTTCTTGTCTAATCCGCAATATATGTACAAAAAAATGCATCGATTCTAATTTGTATCAAAATGCTGTGATTATTAGAAAAATATCGATTATTTTCCATATGGTGTGTGTGTGTGCATTGTTGTTTGAAAACATTATTGAAAATTTATTGCAAATTATTGCACATGCAAATAACAAACGAAGAAAACAGTAAAATGCATATAAGACACAAGTCATGATATAGAAAATTTACATAGACGTCATTATAATCGACTTGAGATAAAATAAAATGAAAATACAAAATAAAATTTATAAAATTGGTGGCAGATAAATTGATCAGTCAGTAAAGTAGTTTTTTGTATAATGTGGTAACAAATTTTACGACAAAATTAAAAAAATTACGAAATAACGGCTAGAAATATTTGCATGTCCGTCATGATCGAAACTAATCATTGCTTAGTCTTTGCCACGCGGAGGTGCGTTATTTCTACTATCTAGCTCCTTTGTTGGTTGAAGTAAAATATATGTAAATTATAAAGGCTAGTGTTAGAATTTATGTATTGCCTCAAACAGTGCCACCGACGTTTAAAGTCAATATGTTACTTTGGAGTCATTGAAACTAGTTTGCTCCATCACTAATTGTTGTTTTTTCTCTTTGGCCGGATTTTGTTTCTCTTGTTTATAATACCACGTTCACGTAGCCCACACTTTTACCGTTTTCTTAGTTTATATACCTAGAAACTCTTTCTTGCAGCTCATAATATCAATAAGTGTTTAACGCCGGCTGACATATGAACTCCATCTGTTGATAAAGTTCTTTAAGCGTTTGTTATACCAAGAGGTAGTATTCCTCTTTGTACGCTTGGTAAAGTTATACTGAATTCAGTCCTGCTGGATTCACCCTATTCATGAACGGTATTGAGATCTCACGTAATGTGATTTCACGATGCAAAAGAAAGTAAACAGTGAGAGATGGAAAGTGAGTTGGCTTGACTTCAACATAGAAGTATATTCGAATGAAAGTTTTTGATTGAAGGTCATTAAAAACAATTAGAAACAGGGTCGAATATAGGATGAATCTTTATAGGGCACCAGCGTTTAAAAAACCATTCACCACCACTTGGATTTTACGGCATCTCAATCCAAAAATTAAAGAACTGTAAAGGCCAATTACCTTCAATTTTTACAGCAAAAACTCTGTACCATACGCGATCAAATGCTATCAAGATATTAAGTGCAATGACATGTGTTTGCAACCAGATTGACGAATACATTTGTTCTATTGTTCAGTGACAACATGAACTTTAATAATAATTCTACTAGAGATATAATCGGGCGTGTTAGATCTTTCAGAAGTTGTATAGATGATTTCCTACTATTCCAAAAATTCCTCGGCTTAACGAGCATCATTTGCTAATGCAATTTCTTGGACTTTAACATTCAAGGTACTTTTGCCAACGAAGTTTTAGAGGTGTTGGCCTAGTGTGAACCCTTGCGACCATCCTTTGCTCAAACTTTTTTGAAGTATTAAATTTTCTGAAGAAGCGATCACTGCTGCAAATATATCAGAGAAGTAGTAGTCTATGATTGAGTAAAAGTTTTAGGGCAACAAAGATTATCAAAAGCACCAGACACGTTCAAATACTCCGAAAACGAATTTTTGCTCCGACTTTTTTAACTTTGTTACTCATTTTTACCATATCTTGTTTTGTAGACGTTTTTTCTGATTCCAAACTGTTGGTGACTGTATTTTGCAAGACTCCCAAACATGCACATGAACCTGTCAGTGATCAGATTTTTAAGTAACTTACTCAAAACTAGTATCAGTAAAAGTTCGTAAATCAGTTATCAGTAAAAGTTCGTAAATATTTGACGAGCGTTCTGAGGGACCTCTTTAGAGCTCCATTAGTTTGCTTATGATAAGCACTTCATTGAAATTCTTTGATCTTCAATATTTTATATCTAATATTGACGTTTTTTCTAAACGACTTGGTATGTTGATTGGAGGATTATTAGATGAAAGATTTAAATTTATGATTTCATTGACATTTAAATTTTTGAGTAATTGAATTATTTTTCGGGAATAATCAATTTTACAGTTATTAGCCCGAAGAAAATCATTTTCAATGATTCCTGCATAATTAATAGGAAAATCAGACGGCACTATGTGGAAATTTTGTAAAATTGTTTGTGCATTTGAAATCTCCATTTTTGAAGTGCAAACTGCTAAATTATCGAACGATTTTGTAGTAATACCTTTAATTCTTAATTTTAAATCAAGGTCACATAAGGTTTTGGGTTTGATTAAATTCTTCTTTGTTACAATCATGTCCGCTCTAGTAATGACTAAAAAAAATTGTGGTACATGTACAATTGAGTTTCACAAATTAAGTCTGTATCTAATTTCACATCCTTGTAAATTAAATTACAATATTGTAAAAATCTAGGTGGTATCAGGATTACCATAATTGCTCTGTCGAAACTGAAAGTCAATTTTTTTAGCATACACAGCACATTTTTGATGAACGATATTTGATGAACGATGTAGGCACACGTTTTTTTAAACTAGGTAGTTGTTCACTTGGTACCGAAAGTTTCTTTATTCTGGTAAATCAGAGACAACTAGATTTTTATCATTTTGCTGCCATTAAATTTGTTGTATATTTCTTCCAAAATCATTATATTGATAATACGATTATGATGATGTTGATCAAGGAAACCACAAATTGATTATTTTAACATTTTTTATTACTTGATTGCTCGGGAACACGCCACATATAGCTAGCCGTGTGAAAAACATGACATGTCCAGAATTGTGCCTCACACTTCCAGCGGTTGCCCTTGTGGCTCGTTTATGGTCATCGCAAATGCAAGTTTCACGGGAAACTGGATGCGTTTGAACTGAAATGGTAAATCAGTTGAAGTCAAGAGGATTCGCGGAAATAAAATCCTTGCCACTGTCACAATGTTCATTAGCTTCGTCACAATCATTCGAGTTCCATTGTATCGAGTTCGATATTACATGCATTCCATGTGTAATATCGAGACAAATCAGAGCAAAGCAATATTCTTGCAAACGGATTACTGGCGCAAGTTGAAAAGAAACTTGGTAATGTTATTGCTGGTGGTGTTTCCACTCGCTGTGCTGCGTTCTCTGCATTGAAATACACTCTTTGGCCATTATCCATTCAACAGTCGGATGACGTTCATGAATAACAAATAAAAATATTCTCCAGACTACTTAGTTGCAGTTCACTTACCGGCCCATTTGAAACTTGATGACTTGATCTCGGTCAACGCAAAAAACCACCATATTGCTTCCTTTGGTGACGTTTTTGCAAACATACTATATATATCAAGATATCCGCCCTTTTTAATTGAGTGATGAATGTTCTGCCATTGTCATCTGGTGAGCGACGCCGATAGAGTGGATATCGTGCGAAACATATTTTTTCTGCCACTTAGTTGAATACATCCAGCATCGAACAGTTCCGTATACACGTTGTTTCATAATGAAGTCGATTAAACATTTGAGTTTTTGTTTGAACAATCGCGCGATATCGTCTGTGGCCATTTTGGATTGCAAGTAAACATCACAAACAAATTCGACCATCCATAATTGCGTACGTAAGTCATCGCGTCCTGTGAGTATTAGTGCATGTTTCTCGGTTTGCCAATGTATGTCGATGGCAAAATTGTGAGTCCAATCAATATCAGTAATACCTGCATCGCTATATTGACCGCATCTCGCAAGTGAATATATTCTTCAGATCGCAACTTAGCCTGATTCAATCGAATGTAATTGAGTCGTTTTGTTTCAACCTTAACATACTTGCAATTATCTGATATTTGAGGCAAGGCCTCTGAAATTTAAGTAAGTAAGTGGATCGTTAGTGTGTCTGCGCCAAAGAATTCGTTTGAGTGGCGTTTGTTTTTCGTCATCCAAAACTTGCCTATACATTTTGGCTATATTTGTACATAAAGCTATTTCAGAACTTACGAAATCGTACTAGTATTGACATAAGTTGTCTTGCAATGTCGGTCTCACTAATAATTTTTCGTTTATGGATTTACCGGTTGAGGTTGGGGCTTATCTGACGATCACCACCCTTATTTGGATGTCGTACTGGTTCCGCGTAAGACTCCATGATGTAGAATATAGCAAACGTTCTTGTTATGGCTCCCGATTTATTCTGCCCTGTTTGTCTGTAACCCAAGTTTAGATATGTATCCATGAATTCGCGAAAGATTAAACCAATATTGTTTTTTTGAATATAGGTTGGCTTAAAAAATAGTCGCATGACAGCTATGTTGTACGGTTGCTTGCCGATTATTACTATCGGTTACCACTCCCGCAATAACATATCCCAATATTGTTTCTCGTGCGATGACATTTATCACCAATTGAATTTGTTTTGGTTTCAAGACGTGGAAGATGTAATCTGCTCCTAAAAAAATATATTTCATTTTTCTCACAAAATTTTGAGTTGCTTAACTGTTTGATAACTGTTTCATGTCACTGATACTTACTTCATGATTCACTGGCATCGTAATTGTACGTCCTATGGTTGTGACGTTGGAAGTGTAAATCCCTTCTAGACGGAGACGACAAATATTCGATCTTAGATTTAATCTGCAAACACCTGATTTATATATTAATGAAGCTTGTGACCCCGATTCTAGAAGAATTCAACAAAAACTAATGTGTCCAACTGATATGTTAACTGATATGTTAACTGATTTAATCGTTACTTTGGCATTTGGCAGGACAGAATTGCCAGTACTGCTACTATTAACTATAATTGATTCCTGTGGAGGTAATCCTGCTACAGGTTGTAGTCCATGATATCGGTGGTATTTTTTTAGCAACTGTACCTGTATTAACAATTGTGTTAGGTTAGTATTGTGCAAAAGAGTATGATGTCAACGATCACACTTTAAACAATTCAATTTGCTTAAAAAATTATTTGCTTGATGTCGTTCAGACAAAGATCTCTCTCTACTCCTAGTTCACGATGATCATTAGGATTCTTACTCTTAAATTTATTGCTAGGCATAAACGATTAGGACCTTTGTAGTGTAAACAATTTGTAGAATTAGAAGCAATGGACGGTTTCATATGATTAGTTATAATTATACTGGATTTCAGTGAACCTTGTTTTGCAGGTGCGCATGATTCTAACGCATTACATTTTTCACTTAGGAAGAGTGGTTAAGAATTCATTTTGTTCGCGTAACAATCGTGATATCATACCTTCAACTTTATTTAACTCTGTCTTCTTTTGCTCCTTTTTAAGTGATTGAAAGAATTTAGTTTTAACATTGAATTATTGTTTCGTATTCATCCAGTTCCATGTGTATTCTTGTCATTACTGTTCCTAATAGTAATTGATAATGTTATGTGGAAATTAGACAACAAATCTCGCAATTAAATATTCAGTGCGGTCTAACAAGAACTTTCAATAATCTGAAGGAAGCTTAACCATGTATCTTCTAGCCCATAAACACGCCGATATGAAACAAAAATATTTACAGCTTACATCAGTATGACCAAAATATTAAGCTAACATAAATCTTATGACACCGACAAACATTCATCAACAACAAATAAATTATTTCAGCGAATATACCTTTATGTCACCTTTACACAGTTGCAGAACAAGGTGCTCCAAAAGAAATGAGGAGTTATTCTATAGATTTACCCAGCACTTAATTTCTTTGACCTTGGGCCTAAATCGTACCAATCTTAATTAAGAAAGCAAAAGCTCGTTAGGGTCAAAATATAGATACCAACCCATAACACAAATATTTCTATAAAGTGTTTTGAAATTCTCTAAAAATAAAATGTATTCTTTGTTCATCCAAAGACACGACGATGGCGCATTATAACAAAAATATACTCGACATTATTGATTTCATAAAAGAAAAAATTATAGAAATAGTTACAGTTAGCCGTGTATCTATGCTTTGTAATTATAACTACTGACTTTTTTTCTTCTTCATGTTATTCGAGTATACCTACGAGTGTATTAAATTCTCTCTTCAATAATAAAACCATTAAATATAATTACGAAATAACATAAAAAAAATACTGTATATAAACTTCTTATTTGAAGAATCTAATATATATAAAAAAAAATTTTAACATTTTTTTAAAATAAATTATGCTTATATAAAAATAATAAACGCCCTGTCACGATTATTGCGCGTGCTAACTATAAAATATACATAATTGCCTTTTTGATTTTTCTTATTATAAATATGTACACGTATGTAACGAACGATGTATGTATGTACGATAATGTATCCATAATGTATTTAAAAAAAAAAAAATTAAGTTTAAGTTTAAGAGATGAGATTACTACTACAACTCACAATTATGTATATAGAGTTTAAAGAAGTTGTAGAAACAGACTCGTTAATGAAATTAAAGTAGGTTATTGTTCCGAAAATTAAATGTCGTGACGTGACTTTGAGGAAGATCAATTTGTGATTATGATTGGTGAGTAATTAATGAACTACTTAAGATAATCGCAGTGCATGTAAACGATTTATTCGTTGTGGTCTTTTTAAACGGTTAAGGAGAGATAAATGGTTAATTGGATGAAATGGACGTAGACAATTAAAATTGGGACTTTTTGTCCAAACGTTGTTATGTAGCAACTTAAATTAAACAGGATGGTCATTAAATAATAGAACTCTACAGGAGTGCTGAATAAAAGGAAACATTTTAACAGGTGGCGCTGTAGGCGCACATTTAATTTTTTAGTTCAATTCAATTACAGTTCGACAGGTGGTTCAACGCTGTCGATGGTCATTCCGTTTGACAGCTCAGCATATTGTTTGTTCTTTCTGATTTGCTGTGTGGTCACGGCTTAATGACTTTCTGATATTTTTATCATTTTTTATTGACTTTTCGAGGGAAATACTTTACATTTCCGAAATATATCAATGAGAGTCTGTGGATTATCAATTTCTGATTGAAATTATTTATATTTGTATCACAGTTAAATCCGAGAAGGATTTAACTGTGATACAAATATAACCACCTGGATTATGTTGTGCGAACAGTACAAATTGCCAGAGTTGCTTCCTCCACCAGAGCCATTGAACGAAATTACATTTCAACATTCAAAGTAATTTCACCAACATCAGCAATGAATGCTAATACACCAAATCTAATACCACAAAAGTGGTTTAGTTATCAAACTCCGAACTGGCGTGGTGAAGACAAATATCACTTGAGATACAACATGAAAAATATGGCCCATGGTTAGTACAAAAAAAAACACTTGTAATTCCCTTCGTAAACTGTAAATTTGTAGAGGTCGAGACAAATAAAATGATCAGTTCAATGAACTGTTACGCATATCGGATGGTGATTCGCCAAAACATTGGTAAACAGTTACTGAGATATCGCTGATTGTTTCAACAATATGCAGTTGACATGTTCCTGGGACAAGTCATTACCACAAGACATCCAATAAACTTAGACAAAATTGTACCGCCAATTCTATACACTGAATCATATAAGAATGATGAACAATTACATGGCTTCAGCGATGCCACCGGGGCAGCTTATTAGACCGCTGTTTACGTGAGAAGGAAACGCGATTTGATTTTATCAAGGAATCATCAAGTTAGTAATTTAATACTTAACAATTTACACAAGAAACATTGTCATCCAGGGCCTCTGACCACGTTATCACGAAAAAAATATTGGATTCCTGGAGAGCGAGAAATGTGTCGAAACTTAACTCAGAAGTGTGTTACTTGTTATCGATATTCTAAGCTAAAATCTGTACAACAAATGGGTTCTCTACCAAAGCCATGAGTAACATTTAGCCAACCATTTTCAAAAGTCGGAGTAGACTCTGTAGAACAGATTTTACTGCCCTTTAAAACAGGCCAATGGGCAAGACTTTCAAAAGGATTTATTGTAAAGCAAAGCAACAAAGGCTTTACACAGTGAAGTAACAACCTCATTAAGTTTATCTGGACGGAGAGGAGTGTCATCAGATATAAATACAGATAATGAATCAAACTTTCTAGGAGCAAAACAACTGATACATGAGTACAATTCAGCAGTTGCATCAGCAGAGTTTAATTTTTACATTTAGTTAAAATTATTGGAAACTCTCACCGCACGTTCGAGGAAATGCAAATTATTTTAATTTAAATTAAAGGAGTTATCATCTCACGACCCTTATGTGTCATAAATAATGAAGACACTTGTCATATCATTATCGTTGCGTTAACACCAGGACATTTTTTAACTTTAGGACCAATCACGGCGTTATCACATCCTAACTACGATGAGATAAATACTTCAAGATTAGAGCACTGAGAACAAATACCTTAAACACAAACACCTCTTATGTATCTTAATTAATACATAGCAACAATGAGTGAAATGATAGCAAAAAAAATCGGAATCTTCTGCTTGCGATGATGGAGTGATTCTTCATGATAAACATGTCATGTACTTGGTTACTAGGTCGTATAATCGAGTTGTATGCAGGATCAGATGGTTAAGACCGAGTGGTCACAGTACAAACCAAAACAACAACATTCAGGCTACCAATCACACAATTATTCCGAGCATAAATTATTATAAAAAGAACTTTTAGATTTTATTTTGGAGCGGAGTATGTTTGATAGCAACAAATAGTTTATCTTGTGACAATTATAATTTAGTAATAGAATCGTTCCGAATTATATCTCCATTTAAACAAGATAAGTAATAAAATAAATATATAATATATAAAGCATATAAAGCAAAAATATTTAAGTCAGCATATCAAAGCCGTCTTTAATCCCTTACAGGAAGTCCCAATGTACTCATACAAAAGCTGTAAACAAATTAGAAAAATACAACCTATTGAATGTATTTGTGTAATCATGTCGTCGTTTATATACGATTGAGAATACATTGTAGAAAAAACAAAATAGCAAACAAACATAAAAAAAAGTGAATGAACTTGTAATTTTTTTGTTTTATTTCAACTGTTGGTTTTTATATAGAGAATATAAAATGCTACGCTCTCACTACGAGTATTATTACATGCTCAAATTTATATGGCGTTATAGTAGTGTTGGTTATTTTAAACGATTCAAGAAAAATCTTTTTCATGTGAATTTTTTTCGTACTAATACAATCAACAGGTTACATTTTACGGGAACATGCAGGCTTCTTTAGATTAAAGACGGCTTTGCAGTATAGTGATTTAGTTGCTACGTGCTTCACAACTAAAATTAAACAGTAAAATAAGGAATATGGTGCTTTCATTGAAAATAAACAGTTGTGAGTTTTCTGATTGGTTGTGTACGGCAAACGCACGTTGATAACAAGGTCTTTATTCTTCTTTTTATGACAGCGATATTGATCCGGACTTGCAGCCGTATATAATTATGTTAGTTACAATAGTGAATCAGCAGACGATTCAGATATACAACGAATTGCTAGAGAACTAAATAACAAAATTGCTCTCCCAGTCAAGATATAAGTCAGTCACAAAATATAAACCTCTTTTTGCACGAAAATAATAGCCGCCAAAAACAAAAAATGAACTTCAGTTAAATGGAAAAACCTCCTTCAAGAAGACGAGCTATTTATGGCGATATGGATTATTCGTCAAAGAATTGATGAATTATCAATATTGCTGAAGTTCCAAAATGGTATTTAAATTAGATTTTTGACGATTATATGACGTATTTGTCGTAAAGGCAAAAAAACTACCTTTAAATAAATTGCTTGTTTGTGTCAGAATATTGGACTTATGCTTTTACATATATGTATCTGATTTTTGCCAGCCTTACATGACTTGTAATCTTCAATGGAGCCTATCAGATTATCTTAATTGTTATGAAATTGATCTTTATATTTGAGTTGGATGACAGTCGTCAGTACGTGAATATAAATGTCGATGTGTGCAAAATATCGATGAGTGTCGGATATCTGAAATCCACTCAACAAGACAATCTTACTTAAAAATTCAGGGTTACCTACTTTACGAAACAATTCATCTGGATAACCAAACAAAAGGTGGGACCAATGTTATAATAAAAAACTATATTAAACACCATGAATGCCAGCATTATCAATCACCTGAAACCCAGCCTACCGTAGTAGAAATTACATCTACCAAGTAACGCCGTCCGATAGGAGCGGTATATATTCCAACTAGATACAACCTAAAGAAATCAAACTACTTGAATATCCTACAACAGTTCAATGGTAGATTTATATTAGGAGAGGATTTTAATGCAAAACATGTTGACTTTGGATCTAGGCTTACAACAACCAAAGGTGATGAACTAAAAAATGCAATAAACGAAATGGGATGTAACACACATCCCACTGGCAAGCCGACATATTTGCCTACGGACGCAGTTAAAACTCCTGATCAACTGGATTTCTTTTTATCAAAACAAGTTTCATCAAATTATATTGAAATAGAGGTAAATTCAGATCATTCTGTAGTGATACATACCATAAGCGACAAGATAATTAGGAAAGAAACAAGACCTACTCTTGTTAATAAAACAACTGACTGGGTTAGCTTCAGATCTGAATTAGAAAGCAATATTGACCTACAAACACGATTAAAAACGGTAACAGAGCTAGACGAAGAGGTTGAAAACTTCACAAATATCATTCAATTAGCCGCGTGGAATAACACTAAAGAAACAGCATCTAAAACTACTGGTAAAAGCTACCCAAGAGAAATTAGGAACCTGGTCTTAGAAAAAAGGAAAGTTAGGAAAAAATGGCAACCAACGAGGAGTCCATCTGACAAGACGATCCTAAATAACAAATCACATCAGCTTAAGCGAAAAATTCAGAAGTTAAATGAAAAATCGTTTTCTTCGTTTCTTGGAAAGTTGACGGCTGATGAAAATACAGACTACTCATTATGGAAGGCAACCAAAAGAATGAAAACATCAATCATGCAAATCCCTCCAATTAAGCGAAGTGATGCCTCGTGGGCCAGGAATAACAAATCAAAAGCTAAAGTGTTTGCTGATCACTTGGCTGGTATTTTCCTATCAAATGAGACCAAATTGGATATTATAATCGAAAATTGAAGTTAATAGGGAAATAAAATTCAATCTCAAGACCGGAAAGGCTCCTAATCTTTTAACAGGAGAAGTTCTAAAGCAACTACCAAAGATTGCTATTGTTCAACTAAACCATTTGTTTAATGCTATTATTAGATTATGGCGTGGTCCTTCTGCCTGGAAAGTTGTAAAAGTTATTATGCTACCTAAACCAGGTAAACCGCCAAATGAAGCTCACCAATTTAGATTCAGAAGTAAACATTCAACAATTGACCAAGTTCACAGAATTACAGACATTATAGAAAATGCGTTAGAAGATAAACAAATTTGTTCTACCTTATTTCTGGACGTGGCAGCAGCTTTCGATGAAGTATGGAATGAGGGATTAATACATAAACTAAAAGTTATTCTTCCGGAACGATATGTTGATCTTCTGGAGTCACACTTATCTGAAAAACTTTTCAGAGTAAGACAAGAAGATGAATATTCTGAACTGAGAGAGGTATGGGAAGGAATCCCACAAGGTAGTGTTCTGGGTCCACTCCTATATCTACTTTATACAAGTGATATACCACAGTCCGATCAGGTAAGCATAGTAACGTTTGCTGACGACACCGCTATACTAGCAACAGCGCAAACTGTCGAAGAGGCGGCGAATAAATTTCAATATGCAAGTGAAGAAATTCACCAGTGAACCTAGCGATGGAAAATCAAACTTAATGAATTAAAATTTGCGCATGTCAACTTTACGAAAAAACTATTGGTTAATTTTTCGCCAATCAGCATAAACGATGGGTATGAAATACTTGGGTATGACATTGGACCTTAAACTCAAATGGAAAGAGCATGCGAAGAAGAAAAGAAAGGAGCTTGATCTTAAATATAGACAATTGTACTGGCTAATTGGACGATGGTCAAAATTAAGCACAGACAACAAAATATTGATTTATAATCAAATCCTTAAACCTGGCTATATGGTATTCAGCTTTGGGGCTATACTAAAAATGCTAACATTAAACCTAAACAAATCTTCCAGAATAAGGTACTTCGGAGTATAGTCAATGCACCCTGGTACATTCGTTATAATGATTTGTATCGAGATTTGGGGATACCGGATGTAAAACATGGAATAAAAAGATTTGCAACGAAGCATGAATCGAGGCTATTGCCACATGTTAATGCGGAACCCTCTCGACTACTGGATAATGAACACTTGGTTAGAAGACTAAAGCGAATCAAACCCTTCGGGCTCGTCAATATGTGAGCAGCTACCTATTAACAAACAGGCATTGGAGCATCGCTGGGTCAACAGTGACCTCATTATAGTTTAGTTTTTAAGAATTCAGATGTAAATTGATGATTAGTCTGAAAAGACTAGTTTCAATAAGTAAAAAAAAAATGTTTAAATTCATGCAAACTGTTGTGCAACAATGCAAGTAGCACAATATACGATCAACGTCAAAGATCACTCACATCAAAGATCACATTACAAGAATTTCACCATTTCACCTCAACAAAGAAAATGTTCGCCTTAAAAAAGTTATTATTGGTGAAGTTGATCTACCTAGTGCAAAATAATTTACCCACAATTCAAACGAGGGACTCAGGAAAGTTTTTTTTAAACTGCAATATACTATGGTTTAAGGTGAAGTAAGTTTGAAAGAGAAAAATGGTCATACTGTACTTGATCAAGCACTCCATCTAAAAACAGTAAAACAGCAGAAAGTTTGGATGAAAATTAAAATGGTACTCTACACTAATGTGCATTTATAACAATGCTAAATTTTCCTCTTTACAGTATTCTCTTTTCAAAAACTATCGATGCAATACTCGATATTAGGAAGGAATAATTATCTTATTTACTGAAAGTTAGACAAATGTCAAATATAGAAGCGTTAGAAGCATTTCACATTGCGCCATGTCTAGTAATAGATTTCTTAGTAAGCAAATATTTAGGAAAAAAAAAATTCGACTCAAATTCCTAAATATTTGCTTACTAAGAAATCTATTACTAGACATGGTGCGAACTGAAATGCTTCTAACGATTCTTTATTTGACATTTGTCTAACTTTCAGTAAATAAGATAATTCTTCCTTTCTAATATCGAGCATTGCATCGATATTAACGCGAAAGTTCTCACCTGATCCCTACTAGCAGAAAACCTAGATCTGAAGATACGGTGCACTCCGCCCAGTTTTTATTTTCTTAAAGCTTCAGATTTCCATTATTTACGCTTTTCCCGTCTACAAATTTGCTTGTTGCTTCTCCTAGCAAGAACCGTTTTGTTTTTTATGCGATAGTAAAATGTCTTCTATTCTTTATTGATAACAACCCATAGATGCTGTGGTGGAATTCTAAGAATAACATGCTCGTTTATAAGTCTTTTACGAGCTATGTGAGTGCTCCCCGACCACAGGGGTCTAAATAAATTATTTTAAATTTTTTTTAGAAATTTATGTGTTTTCTTTTTGCCTCCTTAAGGCGCACACCTAATATTGATTTAATTAGTCTTTTCTTTTGATCGTTGGTAATTAAGAACAGCAATTATAATTATTGTTAAAATAATTATTTCTTTGCTACTAATTAAATCATTATTTTTCCACCGCAACTTATTTCCGGATACAGTTTTCGATTTATAACTATGTTTCGAACACACACTTTTCCAACTTTATTAGATATCATGTTTTAGTGGTAAACAATTAGCAAATTGGAGCAAAGCAATTAAAATGGAACTTATTTACAATGGAAAGCAATTCAACGAAATTATGTAGTAAACAATTATTTTTATTAACAAGAGGAACTGATTTGAATATGTACAGGAATATGTACAATTTATGAAATATCAGGTAAATATGTTTGGTGAAATCACTGTCCAGTGATCAAGCACGTTTCACAATTTTTTCACTAATATTAACTTTACGTTTTTTTAAACGTATTTTGTTTTACAATTTTCTGCTAAAACTCATAAAGTTGCTTTAAGTTGCCCCATACATTAAATTATGTAAATTCAGCTTTGCGAATTAACAATCCGAAATAAAATTAAATTGACACATATCAATATTCATTATGATTTCCTTGACAATTGCTTGACGACATATCATTATATTGTTGAAATGAGCAAAGCTGACATATGTCTTGCGAAACAAACGATCGATCTCCTTTTCGAACTACAAAGCCATATTTTCATTTTCAATTCAGTAATCAATTAGTGCAGTATTACGTACAGTATGTACAAAGATATATTGCAGAGTATACCTTCTAAACTATACTGTACTATTTATTAAGGTAAAGGGTGATCCAAAATTATACCAATTTTTTCGTCAAAAGTTGTTATAGGTGTTAAACTAGAAGATATGGTGTAGTCTTTCAATACAAATTATGCAAAAACTTTTTGTTCATCGTAACGTACAATATGTAACAAGTGCCTTATGAGATCTGTTAGACGCGGTAAGCTATACTGCAGGTTAATTTATCATCATTATTGTCTCTATATAGCCACCGGTACATCAGTTTGGTTTCTTGTAATTTTTGTGACGTGTTATGTCAATTAGGCGGTGTTTTCATTTGGTTTTGAAATATTATGCGTATTATTATATTATTATATTATTATATTATTATATTATTATATTATTATATTATTATATTATTATATTATTATATTATTATATTATTATATTATTATATTATTATATTATTATATTATTATATTATTATATTATTATATTATTATATTATTATATTATTATATTATTATATTATTATATTATTATATTATTATATTATTATATTATTATATTATTATATTATTATATTATTATATTATTATATTATTATATTATTATATTATTATATTATTATATTATTATATTATTATATTATTATATTATTATATTATTATATTATTATATTATTATATTATTATATTATTATATTATTATATTATTATATTATTATATTATTATATTATTATATTATTATATTATTATATTATTATATTATTATATTATTATATTATTATATTATTATATTATTATATTATTATATTATTATATTATTATATTATTATATTATTATATTATTATATTATTATATTATTATATTATTATATTATTATATTATTATATTATTATATTATTATATTATTATATTATTATATTATTATATTATTATATTATTATATTATTATATTATTATATTATTATATTATTATATTATTATATTATTATATTATTATATTATTATATTATTATATTATTATATTATTATATTATTATATTATTATATTATTATATTATTATATTATTATATTATTATATTATTATATTATTATATTATTATATTATTATATTATTATATTATTATATTATTATATTATTATATTATTATATTATTATATTATTATATTATTATATTATTATATTATTATATTATTATATTATTATATTATTATATTATTATATTATTATATTATTATATTATTATATTATTATATTATTATATTATTATATTATTATATTATTATATTATTATATTATTATATTATTATATTATTATATTATTATATTATTATATTATTATATTATTATATTATTATATTATTATATTATTATATTATTATATTATTATATTATTATATTATTATATTATTATATTATTATATTATTATATTATTATATTATTATATTATTATATTATTATATTATTATATTATTATATTATTATATTATTATATTATTATATTATTATATTATTATATTATTATATTATTATATTATTATATTATTATATTATTATATTATTATATTATTATATTATTATATTATTATATTATTATATTATTATATTATTATATTATTATATTATTATATTATTATATTATTATATTATTATATTATTATATTATTATATTATTATATTATTATATTATTATATTATTATATTATTATATTATTATATTATTATATTATTATATTATTATATTATTATATTATTATATTATTATATTATTATATTATTATATTATTATATTATTATATTATTATATTATTATATTATTATATTATTATATTATTATATTATTATATTATTATATTATTATATTATTATATTATTATATTATTATATTATTATATTATTATATTATTATATTATTATATTATTATATTATTATATTATTATATTATTATATTATTATATTATTATATTATTATATTATTATATTATTATATTATTATATTATTATATTATTATATTATTATATTATTATATTATTATATTATTATATTATTATATTATTATATTATTATATTATTATATTATTATATTATTATATTATTATATTATTATATTATTATATTATTATATTATTATATTATTATATTATTATATTATTATATTATTATATTATTATATTATTATATTATTATATTATTATATTATTATATTATTATATTATTATATTATTATATTATTATATTATTATATTATTATATTATTATATTATTATATTATTATATTATTATATTATTATATTATTATATTATTATATTATTATATTATTATATTATTATATTATTATATTATTATATTATTATATTATTATATTATTATATTATTATATTATTATATTATTATATTATTATATTATTATATTATTATATTATTATATTATTATATTATTATATTATTATATTATTATATTATTATATTATTATATTATTATATTATTATATTATTATATTATTATATTATTATATTATTATATTATTATATTATTATATTATTATATTATTATATTATTATATTATTATATTATTATATTATTATATTATTATATTATTATATTATTATATTATTATATTATTATATTATTATATTATTATATTATTATATTATTATATTATTATATTATTATATTATTATATTATTATATTATTATATTATTATATTATTATATTATTATATTATTATATTATTATATTATTATATTATTATATTATTATATTATTATATTATTATATTATTATATTATTATATTATTATATTATTATATTATTATATTATTATATTATTATATTATTATATTATTATATTATTATATTATTATATTATTATATTATTATATTATTATATTATTATATTATTATATTATTATATTATTATATTATTATATTATTATATTATTATATTATTATATTATTATATTATTATATTATTATATTATTATATTATTATATTATTATATTATTATATTATTATATTATTATATTATTATATTATTATATTATTATATTATTATATTATTATATTATTATATTATTATATTATTATATTATTATATTATTATATTATTATATTATTATATTATTATATTATTATATTATTATATTATTATATTATTATATTATTATATTATTATATTATTATATTATTATATTATTATATTATTATATTATTATATTATTATATTATTATATTATTATATTATTATATTATTATATTATTATATTATTATATTATTATATTATTATATTATTATATTATTATATTATTATATTATTATATTATTATATTATTATATTATTATATTATTATATTATTATATTATTATATTATTATATTATTATATTATTATATTATTATATTATTATATTATTATATTATTATATTATTATATTATTATATTATTATATTATTATATTATTATATTATTATATTATTATATTATTATATTATTATATTATTATATTATTATATTATTATATTATTATATTATTATATTATTATATTATTATATTATTATATTATTATATTATTATATTATTATATTATTATATTATTATATTATTATATTATTATATTATTATATTATTATATTATTATATTATTATATTATTATATTATTATATTATTATATTATTATATTATTATATTATTATATTATTATATTATTATATTATTATATTATTATATTATTATATTATTATATTATTATATTATTATATTATTATATTATTATATTATTATATTATTATATTATTATATTATTATATTATTATATTATTATATTATTATATTATTATATTATTATATTATTATATTATTATATTATTATATTATTATATTATTATATTATTATATTATTATATTATTATATTATTATATTATTATATTATTATATTATTATATTATTATATTATTATATTATTATATTATTATATTATTATATTATTATATTATTATATTATTATATTATTATATTATTATATTATTATATTATTATATTATTATATTATTATATTATTATATTATTATATTATTATATTATTATATTATTATATTATTATATTATTATATTATTATATTATTATATTATTATATTATTATATTATTATATTATTATATTATTATATTATTATATTATTATATTATTATATTATTATATTATTATATTATTATATTATTATATTATTATATTATTATATTATTATATTATTATATTATTATATTATTATATTATTATATTATTATATTATTATATTATTATATTATTATATTATTATATTATTATATTATTATATTATTATATTATTATATTATTATATTATTATATTATTATATTATTATATTATTATATTATTATATTATTATATTATTATATTATTATATTATTATATTATTATATTATTATATTATTATATTATTATATTATTATATTATTATATTATTATATTATTATATTATTATATTATTATATTATTATATTATTATATTATTATATTATTATATTATTATATTATTATATTATTATATTATTATATTATTATATTATTATATTATTATATTATTATATTATTATATTATTATATTATTATATTATTATATTATTATATTATTATATTATTATATTATTATATTATTATATTATTATATTATTATATTATTATATTATTATATTATTATATTATTATATTATTATATTATTATATTATTATATTATTATATTATTATATTATTATATTATTATATTATTATATTATTATATTATTATATTATTATATTATTATATTATTATATTATTATATTATTATATTATTATATTATTATATTATTATATTATTATATTATTATATTATTATATTATTATATTATTATATTATTATATTATTATATTATTATATTATTATATTATTATATTATTATATTATTATATTATTATATTATTATATTATTATATTATTATATTATTATATTATTATATTATTATATTATTATATTATTATATTATTATATTATTATATTATTATATTATTATATTATTATATTATTATATTATTATATTATTATATTATTATATTATTATATTATTATATTATTATATTATTATATTATTATATTATTATATTATTATATTATTATATTATTATATTATTATATTATTATATTATTATATTATTATATTATTATATTATTATATTATTATATTATTATATTATTATATTATTATATTATTATATTATTATATTATTATATTATTATATTATTATATTATTATATTATTATATTATTATATTATTATATTATTATATTATTATATTATTATATTATTATATTATTATATTATTATATTATTATATTATTATATTATTATATTATTATATTATTATATTATTATATTATTATATTATTATATTATTATATTATTATATTATTATATTATTATATTATTATATTATTATATTATTATATTATTATATTATTATATTATTATATTATTATATTATTATATTATTATATTATTATATTATTATATTATTATATTATTATATTATTATATTATTATATTATTATATTATTATATTATTATATTATTATATTATTATATTATTATATTATTATATTATTATATTATTATATTATTATATTATTATATTATTATATTATTATATTATTATATTATTATATTATTATATTATTATATTATTATATTATTATATTATTATATTATTATATTATTATATTATTATATTATTATATTATTATATTATTATATTATTATATTATTATATTATTATATTATTATATTATTATATTATTATATTATTATATTATTATATTATTATATTATTATATTATTATATTATTATATTATTATATTATTATATTATTATATTATTATATTATTATATTATTATATTATTATATTATTATATTATTATATTATTATATTATTATATTATTATATTATTATATTATTATATTATTATATTATTATATTATTATATTATTATATTATTATATTATTATATTATTATATTATTATATTATTATATTATTATATTATTATATTATTATATTATTATATTATTATATTATTATATTATTATATTATTATATTATTATATTATTATATTATTATATTATTATATTATTATATTATTATATTATTATATTATTATATTATTATATTATTATATTATTATATTATTATATTATTATATTATTATATTATTATATTATTATATTATTATATTATTATATTATTATATTATTATATTATTATATTATTATATTATTATATTATTATATTATTATATTATTATATTATTATATTATTATATTATTATATTATTATATTATTATATTATTATATTATTATATTATTATATTATTATATTATTATATTATTATATTATTATATTATTATATTATTATATTATTATATTATTATATTATTATATTATTATATTATTATATTATTATATTATTATATTATTATATTATTATATTATTATATTATTATATTATTATATTATTATATTATTATATTATTATATTATTATATTATTATATTATTATATTATTATATTATTATATTATTATATTATTATATTATTATATTATTATATTATTATATTATTATATTATTATATTATTATATTATTATATTATTATATTATTATATTATTATATTATTATATTATTATATTATTATATTATTATATTATTATATTATTATATTATTATATTATTATATTATTATATTATTATATTATTATATTATTATATTATTATATTATTATATTATTATATTATTATATTATTATATTATTATATTATTATATTATTATATTATTATATTATTATATTATTATATTATTATATTATTATATTATTATATTATTATATTATTATATTATTATATTATTATATTATTATATTATTATATTATTATATTATTATATTATTATATTATTATATTATTATATTATTATATTATTATATTATTATATTATTATATTATTATATTATTATATTATTATATTATTATATTATTATATTATTATATTATTATATTATTATATTATTATATTATTATATTATTATATTATTATATTATTATATTATTATATTATTATATTATTATATTATTATATTATTATATTATTATATTATTATATTATTATATTATTATATTATTATATTATTATATTATTATATTATTATATTATTATATTATTATATTATTATATTATTATATTATTATATTATTATATTATTATATTATTATATTATTATATTATTATATTATTATATTATTATATTATTATATTATTATATTATTATATTATTATATTATTATATTATTATATTATTATATTATTATATTATTATATTATTATATTATTATATTATTATATTATTATATTATTATATTATTATATTATTATATTATTATATTATTATATTATTATATTATTATATTATTATATTATTATATTATTATATTATTATATTATTATATTATTATATTATTATATTATTATATTATTATATTATTATATTATTATATTATTATATTATTATATTATTATATTATTATATTATTATATTATTATATTATTATATTATTATATTATTATATTATTATATTATTATATTATTATATTATTATATTATTATATTATTATATTATTATATTATTATATTATTATATTATTATATTATTATATTATTATATTATTATATTATTATATTATTATATTATTATATTATTATATTATTATATTATTATATTATTATATTATTATATTATTATATTATTATATTATTATATTATTATATTATTATATTATTATATTATTATATTATTATATTATTATATTATTATATTATTATATTATTATATTATTATATTATTATATTATTATATTATTATATTATTATATTATTATATTATTATATTATTATATTATTATATTATTATATTATTATATTATTATATTATTATATTATTATATTATTATATTATTATATTATTATATTATTATATTATTATATTATTATATTATTATATTATTATATTATTATATTATTATATTATTATATTATTATATTATTATATTATTATATTATTATATTATTATATTATTATATTATTATATATTATATTATTATATTATTATATTATTATATTATTATATTATTATATTATTATATTATTATATTATTATATTATTATATTATTATATTATTATATTATTATATTATTATATTATTATATTATTATATTATATATTAT